>PQWD01001242.1:0-57607 GCA_019425675.1 Leucinodes orbonalis
AAATTTATATGCAGGACCCATATACGCACGCAAGCTAAGTGAGTACTAATATTTGGACCGTAACCTCTTCCTTAGCTTAAAAAATATCCGTTTTTAAATAATATATTAATAGCAGTGCCAAAATACCTCAGTGTCTCAAGACGAAGGTCTTTGACCAGTGTGTGTTGCCAATTATGACATACGGATGCGAAACGTGGTCGTTACTAAGGGCCTCTTGAATAGACTCAAGTTGCTCAGCGTGCTATGTTAGATGTCTCCCTACGCGATAAAATCCGAAACGAGGATATCCGTAGGAGACTAGGTGACCGAATTAGCCCAGAGGATTAGCAAGTTGAAGTGGCAGTGGCAGGGCACATAGATCTGGTTAGGTGGGGGTAGCAGATGTATGTCAACTGCAAGGGATCGGTCCGCGTGGAAATCATTAGGGGAGGCCTTCGTTCAGCAGTGGACATAATCAGGCTGTAATGATGATGATGAGTGCCTTGAAAATTTAAACAGAATTATGTAGTTTTACATTTCGTTGGTACTATGCACTCGAGAGGCAAAATACAAACTCGATACAACCTCAGTTATATAACTTGACATTTCAGAATGAATTTACCTATGTGGGACAAAGCAAAATAATAAAAAAAATATACCGCACCTACGAGTAGGTGCACCGCACTTATAGAAGGGATCAAGTGTTTTTTTGTATAATACAATTTTCCACGGATAAACTTTTATTAAGATTTCCTCCCCCCTACCTCTGTTAACAGAAAGGGCTGACAAGTATCTTTAGAAAGGTAAAATATGCAACAGCGAGGCTACCGTCCAAAGTACTGGACTTGAGGAATTGGTTTACGTCGTCAGTTTCAGTGGATGAATTATTGTATTGTGGAGTGGATACACAGATTGTATTTTTTGCCAGTACTTCAAGGAATCGTATATGTTTTGTTTCTTTTCGTAAAACTTAGTTACACATTATTTTAATGTTACGAGTAAACCGAACTGTCAGGACGCTCACCTGATGGAAAGTGTTACGCCTGTCCATGACGTAGCGCATTTAAGGATACCAACACTGATAGACAGTTATAATTCTCCATCAATGCAACATTGCGCCCGCCACCGAGACAACAGATTTTAGATCTCTTTAACTCGGTAATTTCACTAGATACAGTGCCCTCATCCCGAAACACAAAAGTGCATAGCACTATTATTTCACGGGACGATATTTGGCATCGCATTTGTACCTAGACGACTCAATATCGAGCTACATCCTAGTGAAATGGCATGTAACACAAATTAACAACTAGTGGTGTTATTGTCTTATAAGTTGACTCTACCAAGGTTTCGGTTCAACTCCATTGCGGTAAATAACATTCATGTATGGTCTAGGTGTATTCTTTGATCCCAAATTATAATTAGGGTTATGAATGCTGTACAGTTAATAGGAAAACTATACAAAATGCCTGTTTGCATCTAATTTGAACGTAATACAACGCCATTATTGAGAGCAATTTGTTTGCGAACATCGAACTGTGACGGACGTCGGCACTATCTCGACATGACAGACGGCGCTAATTACGCTTTGGCAAACAAAACAATAGTTGGAGCACGTCGCAAGAGGGCGCCACAAAGCGAATTACCGACCCTTACGGAATTCAGAGGCAAGACCACATCACCTTCCGTGAATACTATCGGCTTTTACAAATTCGGTTGGATGTTGCACTTAAAATGGTCTGAAACTATTAATTTGCTTATAGTACTGGTGCTTAATTTTATGTCTAGGTATATGTCACAATGTACACATTATTATTTGTGTGCATTATGTGTGTTCGTGTGTATTTTATATGCCTTTAGTTGTGTAAAAAGGCTGTACCCTGAAGTAGGACTTTATAGGCTGATGATGATTATGAGCTTGCATGTCGCAGTTTTATCAGTACCTATGCTTAGAGAGGAAATATAATTTGAAATAAGCGTTTTTTTACTTTAAAACCAGCATCAAAATAAAAACCAAATCATCCTATGCGTACTAAGTTCCAAAAGCTTGACAGACACGCTCAGTACAACCGGACCACGTGGCAACTAGTTCAATATCGTCTGACGCGATAAATCGTGTACCGGAGACTACGCTCGGAATTATAGCCGCTGAATAATGCATAAATGTTACGGAGCTGTAAAATTGTAGGCGCAACGGTGGGGAGCCGCTATTACGCGATGGAATCGATTATGAATACTAGGTTGCTATTACAGTACGTTTTGTCGTAATTGCTTGCCTTGGAAGACAAAACTGTAGAATCATCTACCATCTGACATTCCCTGAGCGATACGACCTGGCGTCCTTCAAGAAAAAAGCGTATTCCCACTAAAAGGCCGGCAACGCATTTCTTTGCCCTCTGGTGTTGCAAGTGTACATAGGCGACGGCGTCATTTACCATCAGATGAGCCGTCTGCTCGTTTGCCCGCTATATCATATTGCTCAATTATATGATCAATGACTGATATCTGTACCCGTAAACACTAAATGTTCTGTTGTCTTTCCTTGGTAAGTTATTAAGAGGTTGTTGGTATTTTTTATTTATTTT
The DNA here is from genome assembly GCA_019425675.1 of Leucinodes orbonalis. Lineage (NCBI taxonomy): Eukaryota > Metazoa > Arthropoda > Insecta > Lepidoptera > Crambidae > Leucinodes > Leucinodes orbonalis. Next base: position 2,565 of record PQWD01001242.1, read on the forward strand.
ATAGGTTGGCAAATGAAATTACCACTATTACGACATACGGACCATTATTACGACAGATGGAAAAGCAAATATAGGAAAGGGAAGTGGCTCTTTCGGGCCATCAGTATTTGTACTTTATATATAAATATCTGTCATACTTACTTAGCGTAAGGCCATGGTATCAATCGTCGCATGGGTATAAGTCACACAATACACTGGAATTTCTATTTCTGGGTTCAAGAGACCAAAATGACACAGCTTTTCTGAATTTATATTTGGAATGACCTCTTTTGTAACTAAATGTTTAAAAGAGTGACTGATCCGTTTTTAATGGTATGAATTTTTTCATTCTTTATAATATGGCCAATATAACCATATGTTCAGACTCACAAATCAAAAGAAAGAGAAGCAGAACTGTTACAAATAGGGAAGATGAACTCAAAAAGGGCAGCTGGCCTCGACTGGATTCAAGTCGCCCAATCTTGAGAGGACAGGATATCTTTAGAGGAGACCTTCTCCCATAGGGTTCTTGCAGACTTAAACTAAACCTACTCGTAAATACTTTACAAATCGTAAAATACTTACACAAAATGTAACTTTATAATGCTTTTTCTTTTTCTTTATTTATGTAATATCTGCTAGAAATAGCTGGCATTTTTTATTATTATAGTATACAACATACTCGCTTCCCAGGACTGCTATGTGTAATACCACTTTTATTTGTGTCCTACCTAATAACACAAAAACAAACAAATTGCTTATGTTTCCACGGTAGGTACGACAAAAAAAACTAAACTGTCCATACAATTTGTATCCACTGACATATTTTATCGTAGTTTTGATCAATAGTACTGGTATGAAGCGCAACGAACATTGTTTTATGAAGGGTTTTTGATACGTTAGTAAAGAAATGTCGTTTTATAGTCAACAGTTAAGCCATTAAACAAGCAGCTATTCTCGAAAACTACAATGTAAATTAATAAAGTTAACTATGTTTCAAGTTGTAAAAAAAACATGGATGTTATTGTCATACATGTATGGGCAGGTTTTATTTTGCTCAGATATATCTCCTAAAATTATTACAGAAAAGTTGACTCTGCAACATATGTGGCCACCCTCACGTTAAAAACATAAGAAATCCTACGAAATAAAGGCAATGCTTTATTAACATTTAGTGGATTTGGGGAAACAATAAACCACGTTCATAGTATCTATTCAATTGCTTTAAAGCAAAAATATAAATCTTTCAAGGGAGTTAATGACCTAAAATTTAGTGAAAAATTGGTCGTGATACAGTTCGTTACTAAAAAGCTTAAATTGATACTTTGTAATATTCCACACTAACGAGGCCGACAGTTTCACCCGACTACTCAAGTTTATTGCACCTTCACATTACCGGCGCAATACAGTTTACGAGTTTTCAACACCCCTTTATACTAGTCGAAAATTTGTCCATACGACCCAAAAGCCATAACTTAAAAGCAAGACTTTACGACCTCCTATAGTTTCGTATCTTACGGTCTCATTTTGCCAGACCGTTCGCTGAGCTTTCATAAAATTACGCCAGATTTTTACGTTAGCTAAGGTATTATACGCGACGATGTACATATTTTTATCGCTCTATTTTATACTGGTGACGATCAAAAATAGCTGTTTGGTATTTGCACAGGATAATCACGCGTCGATAGTTTTCTTGAAATACTCAAGTTTATATTGCTCGTGTGAGTGCGAATTTCTGTAGTTTCATTGTTATTTTTTGTTCTAATTTTACAGGACTAATTGTTTTTTTATTTGTAGAATCGTGTATAATATATCATACACAGAAAATATAATTACATTATATTTTCTGTGTATGATATATTATACGTGTGTGAAGCGTTTCCGGTATTTCACTATTAAATCTTTTCAAATGTATAACAGGAAACATCTGTATTCCGACACGTTGAATGTTAAAAGCCTGGCAAGCTTTTTTAACCCTGTTCATCACATTAAAGGAATAAATTGGTTATCGACTTCTGTTGTTGGGCTTCTGACGTAAGGCATTCCAAGTATTGTCAAGCCGAATTTTCAGGGTCTGTCATTGTGTTGCTATTCGGCGATTATTATTCGTCGGTTCATTTCTTATAAGCAGCCGATCGATAGGCGCTCAGCTGCTTCCAACCAACTTGTTTCATTAAATTCAAATTTCGTGTTGTACTTATTAATTCAGACGGTTTTGGAGCGCGGTGCTACGAGAGTGCTTTTTATACTCGCGAGGTACGGCGATGGAAACTTTTACGTTATACTAAATCGAGAATGGGACTTTTCGCCAGTGAAGTACGTACAAGTTGACTTGTTAATAAGTTATATACACCTGTCCTTATTAAGTTTGACACATTATGACGTCACAGGGATTAAGGAATAAGTTTGTAACATACTTTAGAAATGTGAGACTTATTTGTTTTAAATCAGAAAAAAAAGTAAAATTCTTAAATTAATAACATGCTGACGTTTATGCAACAAGAAACAAATGACAACAGCTTAGCGTGTTTTGTTGTCATTATTATTATTTTTTCAAATAGTTTCCTATTTGAATGATCTTTACATTAAATCAGCGTGAAAGATCTGCTGTAACACACTATATAGGTACTGAGTGAGAGCTCTTAAATCTTCGAAATCCAAGAAATCAACAATTATTTATCATTTGAGTTGCTGGGAGGTGACAAGAGTAAAAATGTCTTACTTTTTTAAATTAAAATTAATTATAACACCCACTCATAAATATAAATTTCAAAGATAATAAAGCCACATTTTTTCCGATCACGACTATAAAACCCTGGGGCATCAGTTAGTAACGCAATAAATCCGGTTTACCGTGAGGCCAAAATGTATTTACATTTCCTAAATCACACAGGAATTTTATTTTAATGAAGGCGCTGTAATTCTAGTCATTAAAATAATTACTTTGACCTTCAAAATAATGATTACAAAGTTCGCAAATAACAATGTAAACGACTTGCAAACAATTCGGTATCAAATTTGTTAAAATATCCTGAGATACTTTCTCAAGCACTTAGCACAAACACCATGCATCATGTTTCCGACTGGAAACATCCACAAACTATGTGGTATAAATCAGCTGGCTAGGTATTACAACGAAACACTCGTTTTGACTAGTGTTGTAGTTGACCAAGATAATATCGATAAAATAAATAAAATTTTAATTTATTTTATTAAAGAAACTTCGTATACCACGTATGACAGTAAGGCCCGTAAATCTAGAACGAGATCTAGGTTTAGGTCCTTTATTTTAACTCTTTTGCAAAAGGTAACAGTACATACAATCTTATTAGCCCTTTCCAAAGTTAAAAACCTTTTGATAATATAATAATTAGGAACATCATATTTGACAATCTACATCTCCAAAGTCAATATTTTCTCAGAAATCAAGCAAGCATAAAAGCTGTCTCCGAAGTAAGCGCTTGGAGTACTTAAATCGTTCAGCACCCCTTTCTAACTCAATTTAAGTAAAGATCAACGTTGAGTCTCGTTCTAGATTATGGGTCGAAGTTCCAATAAAATTATCATTCGTTACAATCATCGCAGCGTCTCACTGTTAAATGCAGGGCATTATCCTTTCCGCTTCCCGCACGCGGACCCAATAAAAGGGATTTCAAGGATCTCAAGGTTGCTCAGCGTACTGTGAAGAGAGCTTTATTAGGTATTTCCCTACGCAATAAGATCCGAAACGAGGATATCTGTAGGAGAACAAGAGTGACCGACATAGCCCACAGATAAGCAGGTTGAAGTGGCAGTGGGCAGGGCACATAGTGCGTAGAACCGATAGCTGATGGGGTGGAAAGATTCTCGAGTGGCGACCGCGCAACGGAAAACGAAGCGGAGGTCGACCCCCCAACCAGATGGAGTGATGACCTGGTTAAGTTGGCCGTTACCAGATAGATGTCAACTGCAAGGAATCGGTCTGCGTGGTATCCTTAGGAAAGGCCTTCGTTCAGCAGTGGACATTATAGGCTTTAATGATGATGACTTACCTCATGAATTACTTGTACATCGTAATCGGTTTACTCGTAAAGCTGTCACAACTCAAAATAAAAGATAAAACACTACAAAGGGAAATTCATGTAGGTTTTAAATGTGTATTACAAAAAAAAAATTTTTACACTAAAGTTTGCAAATTGGTAAGGAATTTTTAATAAACTCACTTTGCACTGAGGGCATAAAATATAATGATCTATAAAATTTCCTTAATTGCAGTCTGTTTTCTTTAAATTTTTAAGTGCACAATTTGGCGACCTAATTGCATTCGGTTATCTTTTCTAGCCGGACTCGTAGTTAGGTAATATTTTCTTTCATATTTTTATGATGTTTTTTGCAATATAAAAATGTAGAGAGTGCGGGTGTTTTTTTGTAAAGGTAGGTACCTAGATACATTATATTCTTTATCTGCTTCTTTTATTGTATATATATCTTTCTAACAATCTTAAATATTTTATATTTGGAACGGCAATTCGAACACTTTAAAATATTATGTCTTTAATTAAAGACGTGAAATAAAAGTCTCCATTTCTCGATGAATTTAGACACAACACTAGCTCGTATTAAGGGGAGATTGTATAAAAGCAAAGCGAACGCTAAGCCGTTTATATTAGAACAATTAAGTTTCACAAGTTCATGTTAAGCAATTCACTTAAAGTTGCCTACATAATCACATTTCTCGAGTTGGGAGTTCGTCGCGTAGCTCGCTCTCGCGAAATATGAAGGAAACAGATACTTCGCGAGCGAACTAATTTTTAGTGCTAAAATGGATTTTCATTAACATAAGTAATGCACGTCGGGCAAATAAGTAATAAATGTCGAAACTTATAACTAATACTCATACGTTAGGATGTAGATACGGAGCCAAAACTTGGACAATCACCGTAGAACTGGTTCACAAGTTAAAAGGCTTTCAGCATGCAATTGAATGGATAAAATTCGTGGGGCGTATTAAGGCTGGCGACTTTGCTCGTTGCATCAACAGGGTCATATAGTCGTTGGAACTGAAACCTCTCGGTGTGTTAACCTTGTTTTGGCAAGCGTAGTATGGGACGTCTAGAGGCCCTATAGACGACGATTTTATGAAGATGGCTAGTTAAAATTGGATGCAGACTTCTCAGGGCCGGTGGTTAGAGATTATTGGGAGAGGTTTATGTTTTTTTTTATGTTACCAAGTTGACAGGATGGTCAAGACGCTTAGCTGAAGGTAAGTGATACCCTGACCATGACAGAGCGGCATTTAAGGAGACCAACAACTGATAGTCATTACAGGTATTTTTCTTTATTATCGCCGCACTCCGCCCGACACTCGAGAAAAAAGATGTCAGGGCTTTTATACCCGGTAATTTCACTTGCTACAATACCCTCATCACGAAACACAGAAGTGCAAAACACTTATATTTTACGGGACGATATTTGGGCACTGCGGTGGTATCTACCTAGACGACTCAGTTCCGAGTCCACCACCTAGTTAACTAGAGAAAGTAAGTGGTCCGATTAAGTAATTATTAAATCAAAAATGTCTTTATTCAATTTAGGTCCTTGTCGAACACTAATGCATGTGAAATGCAGCTACCACTGTAGCACTGCTTTGGATTATAATTATCTACTGATCGAGCAAGAATCTTAGTAGTTAATTTTACGTAAAAATTGTGTCTTGTACAGCAATATATTATTTTAAATCAAAATAATTTATATAAAATCAAGTCTTATTCAAAATTATAAAATTTTTATTCATAATATATGATATTGGTGAAGATACGAAATAGGGTTTTGGTTTGACGTTATTGGTTATTGGAAGAGTACGTATAGAAAAGTTTTATGGAACTCAAACAATTAAACTAATGACTGCGGTAATAGATAAAATATGAAGTTAAATATCATTTTCCTATTTCCTTGACTCAAGGGCTGACGTTTTAATAACAGTAGCTATCTTAATTACCAAAGTTAGCTAAACCGCTGCAAAGGATTGCGCGGAAATGTAAGCTTTAATATTATTAAATCTATACATCTGCTGAGATCGTTGACTTTGATTCAAATTATTGACCATGAATGTAGCACAATAAAATTATAAATTTTTTTTGGATATAGATAAAGTGATAAAACAGGCGTTGAACACGATAATCATACAAAATAGGGCATGAATTTAAAAATGGGTATACTTTTTATAGCAAAACCTATAGTCCAAATCACGATGATTTGTTGATCCCGTATCCTAATTTAGGATAGTAATCTTTATATTAACATCTTGAAAGCAAGAGGGAATCTGTTACTATAAAGGCATGATCCGTCATCGTTATTGCTAAACAACAGCAAAACCTTTTGCAAATAGATGGCAACAGAAAGTACTATTACTATGCTTGCCAAAATGCGGTCCCCACTCCAGAACTCGTCTGCTCCAATTTATACCCTCTTATATAACCCACGTATAAATGTTATGATAAAGGTTTTAAATAGCGGGTGGAGAAGCGGCGAGCGCTTCAAATATACAGTACACAATTTTGCCGGTCAAGAATAATTTGCATTTAAAGTAGAACACATTTTTCGCGTATCTGCTCATGCGATAGTGACTTTGGACGAGATGGAAACTTTAACCTATTGAATTTTTATTAAATAATACGACCTTATGAAATAAAATTGTATATAGGAACCATATAAAAAAGTAATAACTAGCATGTTAGGTTATCAATTGCAATTAACTATCGCAGTAGTCACGCATTGGATAACCCAAAAACTATCAGGACTTTCCCCATTCCGAAGAGACGATAAACCGTTGATTGTGGCTACTATGCGATGATAGGGATTGCAAACTAAATCCGCATAGGTCCGGCGTGGTGAAAACATACTGTACGCGATCATTGGGACCTATGTATTCTAGGATCCCACATTTCTTAGGCATAAAGCATAAAATATAAAATAAAGCATAAAATATCAAGAATAGTCGCATTGAAAAAAGCCTTTGAAGATGTAGATAGTAGAAGCGCTATGATGGGTTACTCATACACGCCTACGTTCCTTTAGTCCCCTTATGCAAAATCTTATATTTTCTCCCATGACTTATTATTTATTTGTAGGTTTTCACCGCAGCACTGCACGCCTGCAGTGCAGTGTGACGCTTCACAATATCATGTTTTCTTTCTTCTATGTTACGCAATCCATGATTCACTAAGTTGTTGCTTTAATAGGTAGTTGTAAAAACCGACGCTGTTCGATGTATCTCTCAAGTATTCAATAATGTCTCCATTGTTATTCCCCCCGTAGCACAAATCAGTATCAGCCGTCAGAAGAATGTATAACGTGTAAGACAGTCCGTGACTCAACCCATCTTTACTAGCGTGTTGCGATCCATTTTAAAGACGCTTACACTTGTTCAAACAACTTGATGTATAGGCCGCGTCGTGCCCCCCAAGCTATGACTTACGGCCTCACCGCTGCAACCTACACTTAACTATTACATATTGCTTCGCTTAACACAAATGCGGCCTTTCGAAGAAACGCCGAGGTGGTAGAGCCTCGATAGCATTTTACACGAACCTTTGGGATTCCGTTTTTTAGTTACTAGCTAGGTTATGTTGGAAATTACAGTTTTGGATGGTGTCATGAAAAACATGAATTAAAAATGAATGCAAGGATTCACATCTTAAAGGACCTATGCTAATGAATGCAATACCACTAAGTATGTAAAAAGTATAGATTCGTGATATACTTACAAAACAATCGAAAAAAGTGTTCCGAATGCAGCTACAGCACACATACGCATATTTCGAATGAACGAACATTTACCTAAACAAAGAGCCTACAACTGTATTCTCTTTGGTTGTTCGTTTTTATCTACCTTTATATATACAAAATGTCATTTAATACCACCAAAACTTAACAAATAAAACCAAAAGTGTACATGTGCGTTGACGCTGAGTGGCGGTCTAGAACGCTCACGTTTAAGTGATACACTTGACCATGACAGTACGACAGTGAATGAGCCCGACGACTTTGCTTGCATAAAGCCACTATAACGTAGGCATCCCTTAAGAAAGAATTTTACTAAAACAGGGGATGAAAAATATTTTTCCTTAAAGCGAGCGGATCCGCGTGCAAAAGGGAATCTTTAAAATAAGTACCTCAACTATACTCAACTGGTCAAGCAAACAAAACAAAGAACAAAACAGTTTGTTAATTCCACATAGTATGGCGCGCCGTGCTCTTAATTACCTCAGACAATCTGTTCCCTTGGGATACTCAGACGGAATACGTATTGAATATGCTCTACAATAACCATACTAAATCCATAATGGACGCGGTGTCTGCACCGATACCCGACTCCGCAATATCATCTTATCTACGTCATAGCTGAAACACAAATGAATTTCTTGGGAAATACTGAATGAACCTCAGTGAATAGTATGTGGTTTTTTTTTTATTTAAATATTGTTAAATACTGTTTATTACAGTAAAAAATCATATCTCATTCTTCTGTATCATCGGCTACAACGATAAATTTAGTGCTTTTCGTATATCCGTGTGAGTGGTGAGACAGGCAGTTACATTATTGGAATTTTTAGGCCGTAAGTTGAGAAAAATGTGTTCCTATGTTTTTTTTATATTTCCTGGCCGATTAACCCTTAAGACAATCAGCTTTTGTGGATGGACATTTTGCTGTCGACCGCGAATGACCTTCACAGCTTTATCGAAAAAATGGCGACCGCAGTTGGCTCTGAGCCCATGGCAAAAACTATTATAATCCGATTATAATTATTTTAGTGGGTAGTAGAAACTGTTTGGTGGAATTTGCTCCGGCGAATACAACCAATTTTAAAGGGACTACTATTGTTAAAAATAATACCAAATTTTAATTCAAAAAATCTGAAAACTGAACTCGCCGGCATCGCAGTACCGCATACAGTTGAACGCTGTTTAAATTACGGCAATCACCGAAGTTGGCCGGCCATTCCGCATCCGCCAAACTCGTTTTTCCACTTCGCAATTTGGGTTGAAACCTATTTATTTGTATGCAACTTCACTTTATTAGTTGCCGTTTAGCAAGCCCCACAATTTGTATTGCTCCAGTAATGCGCGCGGTCGGTAACCTTACCGGTATATGGTTTTAATTAGATTGCGCTTATTATTGCACGTGATTGCTTGTATTAATAATCTAGATTGCCGTCTATGAACTTATGCAGAATATAATATTATTCATCTATTTCAAGTTAATCGGAAACAGTAGCAAAATTATTGTAGTAACCAAAGACCAACGTCAAATTGTTCAACTTGCAGGCAAGTTGAAGTGGCAGTGGCTGGATGTATGTCGCAGAACCGATGGTCTCTGGAGCAGATGAGTTCTAGAGGAGACTGCGTCTTAGTAAGCATAACGCAGGACACCCCCGACCGATGGGCCGAGGGCTTGCAAAAGATCGCTGGTGGAGGCTGGATGAGAAAAGCTGAGGACTGCGATAGGTGAGAGAGAGAGAGAACCCAAGATCAAAACACAGCTAGTCTGATGCAGTTTTTATTCAAGCATTTTAATCCACTGATGTTCATTGTAAGCTGTTGGTCACATTTTGAAAATAATTTACAATGTAAAGTTTTAGCACCAACCTTAATTGTCTAACTATACACAATTAAGGTTGTCAGCGTCAACGTCCAGTTCAACGAGGAAGTGATAGTTCAGCAGTAGACCGTAAGATAATGAAGACAAAATAGTAATAATTGATTTAAGTTCTTAAACCTACAAACCTTCAAATCAGAGCAAATCAAAAAGTCAAATCTGAGCAATTTGTGTCAAATCTTTGGCACATACTTTCAGGTTTAGTAAACAATATTAGTCAGCTATTACGCTCTATTAGGTGCAGTGTAAGATCAGCAGCAGATTCTTAGTAATACACGTATGATCTCGGTTTAAACATTGAGTCTGGAAAACCACGCTCTTACGGTGAAGGAAAACATAGTGAGGAAACTTGCACACGCATGCGAAGAGACACAAAGGTTGTGCGTGAAATCGGCCAATCAGTACGAAGCCCGCGCGGGCTACTAAGGCCTCCCTTTACGGGTAGGGTCGTGCCCCGGTGGGTACGTGTAATGAGCTAATGATGATGATGGAAAACCAATTTAAAATTATCTTTTATCAAATAGTGTCATTCACGTTAAATTTAAGATTGCAAACAAAATAATGCGGCAAAAGTTCTAACGACACCAAAGTTTCAGAAAAAAAAGTTTAAATATATTTTATAATGTCTAGAGGAAAAAGGTAGAATAAAACTGCAGTTGGCTTTAAAGTTTACTTAAAGTAGCCAAGTTTATTTCTACACATTCCATGTGTTTTGTGGTTTTAAAAGAATTTTCTTTTAAATTTAAACTTGAAGTGTGTTCTACCATAAGTCACGTTATTGTGACTGTATTGCGATATATGGCAAGTATGAAAAAAGTTTCATCAAGCACAAACTAAGCTTTCTTAACACAGCACAGGTTTTCAGATATTCCCACTTCTCAAAATAAGAAGTAATAATATTCATTAAAAGTTTTTAGTTATTTTAAAGGTAATAAATAATAATAATACAATCATAGTACTAAAAAGTAACATACATAACTTCGAGGAAAATAATGTTTTTCTATCACTTATTTAGTGTTTTTTCGTACAATGTTTATTTCGTAATAAGTAATATTATTCTCTTCATATTAATCAGGTTTACATTTATTTACGTTTTATTCTTTAAATTTCACTGGATAACTGTGTAAAAGTATTTTATGAACGTTTAATTTTCTAATATGCCGTAATGCGACTACGTCATAAAATATTATCTCGAATTAAACTACAAGAAGGCATCGGTTTCTTGAAGCACACATTACGGAACCGTTTAATTCAGTACCATATTTGCTTACCATACATCTACATGTATTACGTTCCTAACAAATGTGGCGTAAATTTTAGCGGGAACTGGTATTTCGAGGGCTCGTTTACAATTTAAAATTCCACGATAAACATATGTAGATACGGTGAGGCGTAATAAATTGTCGGAAGGCAGCGCGCCGGCGCTAGGTCGCAGTTAATAAAATCACTTTGATAGCCGATGCCGTGTTGTGTTACAGTTACAAGGTTTGTGTTTTACGTATTGCACTGTTTATTAAAAGAGTCCTGATGGTACTGAAACATTTAGGTAGTGGAATCCTATATGATGACATTAAAACCGATATTAGAAACTTTACCTATGGTGTAGGAACAAAACGATGGCTGTTGACGTCATGACTAAAGCAAAAGTACCTCAAATAGTCATTTAATCGAAAGGACTAATGACTTGCGAAAGGTCGCTAGTCACTGGATAAATAAGGCAAAGGACCAGTAGATCAATATATATTTAAGTAATAGTTTCTTGAACTGTGTTATGGGCAACACCGTTTCAAAGACCTTATTGCTTAACAACATCCAAAAGCTTAGGAATAAACACTAATGTTGATGTTTAATCTTGTGAACGTACTGAAATCAAGGTTTCACCGCATACCACAATGCTAATATAAAAGTATATTTTGTACTAGAATCGTAAAAAATATTACTCTTAAGCAGAACTCGTGGAGTTTTATTAGGCCAGTTTATGTTTTACCTTGCGATTCGTTAAGGGCCTCGTCATAACGGGCAACTTAACACAGTGCGCATAAAACCTAATGATCTATACAAGCAACTTTATTTCTACAATGGTAAGGACACAAATAGTATGAGAGTGAAACATCTGTCTCTACAGTTAAACGTTGTGATGAAAAAAATAAATGAGTTCATGATTTCGGAACGTTATATGTGTTAAATAGGATTTGACCGCATTTTCATGATACAAAAAAAATATATTTATTTACAGTACGGTTTCTATAGTTTCAAAATTATTTTTTAAGTATAAACTTGTAAATAATGGCTTCCAGTAAATATCTTTCCTTTCCTTTGATACTTAAGGCTGAGGAAGTGTATCACTATTAGGCGAGCAATTTTGTCGTCGCATTTACTGCATATAACTTTTTTCAAAAACTAATTATACTATTGTTTAGATGATCATTCAAACTACAAAGCTGTTAACCAACTTGAGACCAACGGTAAAGTGTGTTGTTTGTGTCGCCACGTAGTATTTAAACCATGGAATTTTGTTTAAAGCTATGTTCTTAATTCCTGGTGCTACAAAGCTTGCTTGACGCCCATGTGCAAAAAATCTACACATTCTACAACAAAGATCACTTTGAAGAAGCATCATTGTTTAAGGCGTTTAAATTTCATATCAAATACGCTGTCAGCGGCGGTATCTCGAGCCACCGGTAAAATTGTATTTAACCAAGAGTTGTAACTTCCTGCAAGCGCCACGCCACTCAAACGCGCTATCGCAGTACATTATTGTAATAACACCACTCGGGTTTTCTTTGACGGCGAGGTCGTGTGTAACCTCTCATTTTCCTTACCGAAATTCAAAGGAGTTCTAACAAAGCTTTGTTTTGCATCGCCCGCTCCACGAAAGCCGTTGAAAGGCTGCCTTTTTAGATAAGGTTCTCTTATAAATTTTCAGCATAGAGCAGACGCGAAACGCTAAAGTTTTTATGTGTGGGAATGCGAACAGATGGTACAATTCTCATCCTAGTTTCGAGGGTTGGAAGTTATTTGCGGAATCGTTTCACTCGTTAGCTACGGGTTTAGTGTAATGAATAGTATTGTAACTAAGGTTAATAGATTGGAGTTCTGTTTGGGTTAGGGACAAATATTACTGTTGTTGGCATGCCATTTAAATTGAGTGCCTTGTTTTTGTAAACTATCCTACAGGAACATATTATCAATAGAATACCTTAGCCTAGATATTTTAGATGACAGAAGAAATGTGTTCAGAAGGGCAATTCAACTTTTTGTATGAGTAATAAATTGTAATAAAACTGTTTTCAATTATTTGTTCATTATGTATAAATAAAGCTCAACCTAGTGAAAAATCAGACAGAAGGAAGTGCCAACATAGGAAGGATATCAATCTGGCTCATTACTTGATTTGAAATGAACCTTTTTTTCTCAGGGTAAATATTATAACTATTGCACTAATTTTTAAATTAAAATAACCATGAATCAACCGAAAATACCTTCGCCAGTACAAATTTACCTTGTACCTGTAAGAACAAAACGCACGAATAATTTCAATATTTATACAATTGTCACTGAAATGCTCAAACATACTCATTTATATATTGAATACAGTTTAATATTAACTATAAGTCATTGCAAATATATGAATCGATTTCGGGCCTAGGTCGCGTAAGTGAAGAAGATTTTTGGCATAATATTCATTTTAGGCTGGTGACACGAAGATATCAGTAGGTACAATCTATAAAAGGTAAGGTTATATGAAAAAGTATTAGTACACGTTATCTGTTCAAAGTATTCCGCTTCTTACAGCACCCACGATAAGTGGTGACAAAATCTTATCCAAGTATCGTACTAAAAATACACTACAATAAACAATAATTATATTCATTTACAACATTGGATTGTATAAAGGTGATGAATATTACTTTTGTAGTTTAATATGCATTGAAAAGGTAGCATTTAATATGCAAAATATTAAACATATGTAAACAAATTATTTAAACGAAAATAAAATATTATATTTTTTTATATAACAAAATGAGGCAAACGAGCATGCGCCTCACCTGATGGCAAGTGTTACCGCCGCCCATAGACATTTGAAACAGCTGAGGCCACAGGGATGCGTTGCCGGCCCTTTTTATAAGAATACGCACTTTTTAAAGGACGCCAGGTCATATCGTTTCGGAAATGTTTCCGATTGTAACTGATTTCATAAATAAATCGTACGCGTCAGAAAATGTCTGAATTTGAACGACCATAATTTACTTTTTCATATACATAAAACTAGGCAATTCATTGACTCACCAATTACAGCCAGGCGTATCTGAAAGTTTCTAGTCGGCGAGTTCTTGAAGTCGACTCTGCATCGGTAGACGCCCTCATCGTCCAACTGGACGGTATCGAGGGTTAAAGCGGCAGGGCGCGCTACCGTCGCAAAGTATGCTCTTGGTCCAAATGCGTTTGGATCTGACCACTGTAGTGCTTTGTTGAACGACCGTCCGCGGACGTCAAAGCTGCAAAAGACAATAAAAGATTACAAATTTTCTGCTAATGTTAGTTGGTCAGTCCCGGTTAGACTTTGGAACAGTGGACTGACTTTAAAGGGCCTTTCATTGGCAGGGAGCTAATATAATATGTTATATGAATTAGTATTATGAAAAGTAAACAGAGAGAGAAAGAGAACTTTATTAGTTGTCATCTCCATTGCTTGATATCTCGTGTATGTTATGTTCCTTTCAATATTAAAAATAATGTGTATGTTACATTTAACATTTTCAGTGGTGTGTTTTGTTTTGTCTTCAATATGATATTTAGAACATAGACTACAAACAAAATGAAATATCTGACGTACATATTTTATATACAAGCGTGTGTTGAACTGGGTAGACGCACGTTCAGAGGTAGGTAGGTAGTCGCACGTTCAGATTAACGTAGTTATCACTTGAAAATACTTTTAAATAATACAGGTTATCATTTACTAATTTTACAAAAGTAATATTTAGTATAAAAGTATCTTATTGAAGCTTTAAGTCCCTCTCGGTCTGATTGTGCTGTGCCTGACAGGGGTCCATATTGAAACTAATGTTTGTAATAATTATACCAACAATAAACATATAAAAAGCAATAAAGAATTGAATTTAACTGAATCAATTATTTATAACTTATTTTGACCACACATACATGATAAACTACATGATAAACCGTCGTCGCTAACTAAGGGTCTCATGAATAGGTCCAAGGTTGCTCAGCGTGCTATGGATAGGGCTATGCTAGTTGTTTGCCTACGCGATAAATCCGAAACAAGGATATCGTGGGAGAACTCGGATGACCGATATACCCCACAGGATTAGCAAATTGAAGTGGCAGTGGGTAGGACACATAGTGCGTAGAACCGATGGCCGATGGGGTGGAACGGCTTTCGAGTGGCGTCCACGTAACGGAAAACGACGTGTAGGTAGACCCCGATGGACGGATGACCTGGTTAAAGTGGCGGGTAGCAGGTGTATATCAACTACTAGGGATCGGCCCACATGGAAATCATTAGGGGAAGCCTTCGTTTAGCAGTGCACATATTAGGCTGTAATAAAGATTATATTATTATGATAAACTTATGTGTAACTTGGTTTACATTTTTAATGTAGTGTTTCTTATTCGTGAATAAGTTCTTTCACACTTTAATTGTTTATCGTATTAATTTAAAAACCCAAAAATTCCAATAGCTGTCTCAGTCGTTTTATTTAATTAATAGTTCTTGAATTATTTCATTTACAACTATAAACTCTAAAGACGAGTGAAATTAAATTTGGACGGCATAACAACTTAATATTTCTAACAGAATGAATAGATCTACATAGACATTAGAAACTATTTTAAATCATTAGAATTTAAACCAACTGGATTTCTATCCATGAAATCATAATACTTCGAGATGTAACCTTTGTGAGTGAAATGTACGTCGCCATTGCCAAATTATTTACCGAATGCCAGCTCAGACATTTCTAATATAAATAAATTCGTGGTTTAAACTGATTTCATAATTGGATTTTTTGCAAACGTTGGATTGAAAATTATAAAAAAATTTAAAATTATAGTTTTATTTAACATTAAATATGTTTTTCTGGCAGGTTGTTAGCTTGTTAGTTTAGTAGTAACCAACTTTGTAGATGGTGGTGGTGTTAGGTGGGAGAATCAGATCCTGGTTATATGCTGACATATATTAGATAAAACAATTTATACCAAAATATAAGTCGCTTTCTGGGTTTGTACCCGAATGTATGAGATTATTATTTATTTTTTACATTTTCACAAGTTGGTAAATCAGGCTTGACAAGGTCATCAGTCTCTTGTACCAAAAAACAATGTCGGAAGTTCACTATGTGATTTTTGAACCTTGACACCAGCAGAAGTATGATTTGAATTACTTGCGGCTACCTAATGACTAGAAAAAGACATATTAAAATTGAGACTCTGTATTGAGTCGCCTAGGTAGGTACCACCGCAGAGCCAGATATCGTCCCGTGAAATAGGAATGTTTTTCACTTCTGTGTTTCGGGATCCGGGCACTTTAGATAGTATAATTACCGGGTATATATAAAAGACCTGGCATTTGACGCCTCGCGTAATGGACGCTGGTTAGTGTTGACGGAAAAAAATGACTACCTGTTGTTATTTATTTTATTTAACACTGCATCTGTCATAGTTGGGCGTATCACCTACCACCAGGTGTGCGCACTAATCGTCCTGTTCACTTATGACATCAACAGAAAAAAAAGCAGTACCTTTGTACTTTTTTTTCTCACAATATATTGTTTTGACTATTTTGTATGTATCCATAAACAATAAATAAATAAATAATGAAACAAAAGTATCTTGTTGCAAAAATGAAAATAAAGACATAAATTAATCGCTAGGGGTATTAAGGCTATTTAAAATCCATACTAAATAAAATATTACACACATACGAGAAAACAAGCGACAGAGTATGCTCATAGCTAATGCTTAGTAAGTTGATTTTATGTGTGTCTTTAAACCTTTACAGTTTTACCTACCTAAAAAGCGACGTATAGATACAATTTAATAGTTTTTTACCGTTTTTGAAATTCCAATTCTTATGATCTAAAACTGGTTTTGCTCAGCGCTTCAGACTATACCTCTACCTTCACATCTATAATCAATTAGTCAACCGTTTTAAAATTGTCAACAAATCTTTAAGAGAAGCAAAAGCTATGTTACACAAAACACTCCTGAGCCTCAATTAAGACGAAGCAGAAAATCTTTCAAAAGTAATTAAGCAGTTTCCCACATGCACACTCACTTCACCTACCAAAACGCCAATTTTGGACTGTAATGTACTTTATTAATTAAATGTATAATTCATAGTGTTATAGTTTAAATAAACGTAGTGCTGTGTTATAATTGTCATACTGTAAACATCATTATAACCTCCACAGGACAAGCATAGCCTAGTGTGAGGGTTGGTTAAAAATTCATGCGAATGTATAGTTTGGGAAATAAATAAATAATTATTATTTTTAATTTTATTTATTCGTAAAAAAAAAATTAGCGTCAAATCCTAATTTGCATTGACTGGTTACTAAATTTGTCGATTTACCCAATAACCTCATTAATCACGTTTTCCTCCATAAGGTATTATATTCATCTCTTGATCGTTAATTAATTCCGACCCATGTTAATTTCGTACCAGTTGCCTTACATAACAACGAAAATTAATGTCTTTTATTAACGAATATAACGTTAATAGGTTACACATGGAAAATACGTTAATTATTTATCTTGTATTTTACCTGACTTATTACGCGTGTAAGTTAAATTATTTTTACTTAACGATACAAAAAAAAAATTAACTAAAATATAGTTAATTAAATAAATTATATTTTAGTATGTATGTATACTATGTATACCTACATACATCTAATAAGTCAAAGTTACTTTGTTTTTGTAAACAAAGGCTGCACTACGTTGCAGACTTATTTCTTTACGTTGGCAGCGTAATATGAGAATAGATATTTAAAAGCCGTCGACGCTAAACGCCGCGGTTTATTAATGCCTTGGAGCCTCGCTATATAAATATGCATAGTGAATTCAAACATTATTTATGGGAAGAGACCTCATTTGGGTCAACCCGCGCTATGAGCCGACGACTTGAACAAAGTAGCTGGCAGAGGATGGATGCAGGTTGCCTGAGACCGGAACAGTTGGTGCTCTTTGAGGAGGACGATGGGAAGCTGATTGTCTGATAGAATAGCTTTTGCCACTATCAAAACTACCTATGACCTACGTCTTATCTATGTTATGAAATGTGTATATAGATTATTAAATATTCATAATGAGACCTACTCCGGAAATTAGTGCGTCTTGTGCTTCTATGATTCCAGATGAGGATTATGTTGCTAGTAAAACTAGCGGATATAAGAGACCTAATATGTTGTCTTGGGTGTTGTCGGGCGCATTACGGCATTAATAGGGAATAATAACAGTTTATTAGTTGTTGGTCTCAATTAATGCCGCTCTGTCATGGTCAGGCCTATCACTTACCATCAGGTGAGCGTCCTGACTATCTTTGTACACTTTGAAACATAAAAAACCAATAATTTAATTTATGTTATTTCTATGTAAAATATTTTAAGTATAAGAAAAATAAGTAACCAGATGCCCTAATGCTATGATCATTAAGTAAATTGAAATAGCACGAGCCTTTACACGAGTTTCTTGTCAGATATTCCTGTAAATACAGTTACTCGAAACGATGTCAGAATTGATTACATAATTGAATTACATTTCAAGACAAATAATTCGTTTTGACGATTCTGGAGCGTCTTTTATTCTTTGAATGTACGTACTTGTAATTATAAGTCTTCAATTCGCAAATACGTAATAAAAATGTTAAGGATAATTGAATTAGTAATTACTTTATCAAAAGTTAGTGATTGGAACTGCGCTTGCCGTTTCAAATCAGAACAGTACCCAGTCATAAAGGTACGACTTGATTTATATTGCCAGCTCACCTAGCGATAACCGATCGACCATTGGACGTGTTTGTATTCGTTATTCGCCCGCACCGCGACCCGTTTGAATGGTACCCGAACAAAAACTGTAATACTCGCGTAAACTTGTTTCCGACACGACATTAAACTCGCTATTTACCAAACAGGGCTGTATTTGTTGGGGACTAGGGGCTCTACATATAAATAAATATACATACACATAAATAAATAAATATTTAACAAATTCATACAGCACCATCTATAACCAATTGAAGCAAGAAGTTTGTGCTATGGGTACCAAACAATGGGCAGTCAACCTTTTAACCTTTTAAACTTATTCAAAATATAAAAAGAAACACCCTGACCAATTGACAACAACATTGTGGGCATGAACACAAACAGATGTTTGTACTATACGGGGATCGAACCCTTGGTGTATTAACCGGCACCTTAATCATTAAACCACATAGTTCTTCGCATGCATGTATGCATCAGAGATGTGCCAGTGACGGCATAAAAGCCAAATCTATAACTTGCAAAATAAGGGATGTGCTTGACCTCAACTCCCGACTTTTTAACCCATGGTGCAAACTTTTAGAAACCTGAACATTTGCTAAACCAAAGCCAACGTGGTGGAGGCTAGATGAATTAAGCGAAGGACCGGTGGGACCAATATTGGTGACCTAGTTCAGCAGTGTACTGCAATATTTTAGAAAGACTCAGGATGAAGGCTATCGTAGCTAGGTAGCTTATTGAATTATTGTAGCATTCAAGAAAAATAAACAATAAAGGGCCCCTGAATAGCCTAATACGGTACTGTTCCCTTGGGAATTGGAAACGAACCGATGTTTCTTTATACGAGTGTGCAAAAGCTAGCATTGCTTGGAATGTGGTTTATTTTACGCTGATTGCGTGTAACGGAAAATTTACAGTGCGATTAATGTGCTGGCTGGAATAGACTGTTCGACATAATAATAGTCTAGTTTTATGCTGATTTGTTGTGCTAATTACTGAACGAATTGCGCTATAATTATTGTATATAACTTATTATTATTACTTGTTTCATATACTTTTAAGTTGCTGTTGAATACGTTTTTACAACTGAAGTGTAGATATATTCAAATTTGAAATAGTCTTGTGATAATTTTACAATACAAAACAAAAATCCAAACCAGTGATAAATGATTGCAGTTTATGGTAAATCCATTACCATTAGCTTAAATTTATTAATTTTCACCTTCTAAAATACTACCTTCTATAATATATATACGTTTCATTGAATGATCGGCACAAAAGCATTGGTGGAGCTTTTTATAAAATTTATAAAAGTTCTACTTACAATAAAAATAATGCAAGACACATACAAATCAACAAAATGTCTTTTCTTTTATCTAGAAACCAATATGAATAAAATAAATATATTTTTATCCACTACATATCACACTTATATAATCTTAAAATAAGTGCTTCTATACAGATAATAAAAGCAAAAACACAAATACACAAAGTAAAGATAAAAGGAGCAGCACAGGAAGATTATTATTATGTTGAAATAAAATAAAACACTGGTCAGGATCGCTACTTGGTTAAATACACACCTATTATCACTGAATGTAAAAAAAAGCAACTATATTTGTTTCAGCAAGTACGATAATGGTCAGCCTTGCCCCGACTTTAAAGTAATCGTCCACCAATGCGTCAATAATTATTTGATACCTTGCTCTTGTCCAGAACTCAAAAAAGTGAACAGTACTAAATAATTGGGTGTAATGCTTGACCAACGTTTGTCATGGCACAGTCATATTGAACTTCTTTTAAATAGAACGTGAAAACTGATATGGACATTCAAAACCTTACGACATGTATCCTCAGACCGCCTCTTACGCCTAACATATATATCTTAAGCGCAATCTGTTTTGACATATTGCATATCTGTGTGGGGTGGAGCAAATAAAACAAGATTTCTTGACTTAGAGAGAGCTCAGAGATCATTACTTAAAGTTATGTATTTTAAACCGCGGGAGTATTCTACAGGCTTACTATTCTCTTCTGCTAACTTACTGACTGTTAGGCAATTATATATTTTATCTACCGTATTAAGTAAACACAAATCACTTCCTTACCAATACATACACAATGTAAATAACGCCAGGAGAAAACGTAATGTTGTGCCACAAACTCGAGTGAAGTCTGTATTTGCGCAGAGGCAATATGTCATAAGAGCTAATGTTATATAAGTATAATAAAATTAATAAAGAACTTGATATTTATAATATGAATTACACGAGATTGAAATATGAACTAACTGAATGGCTTAAAACAAAAAGTTATGCTGAAATAGAACTTATTTTATTAAATTAATTCCTATTCTCATAATTTACTTATAAAATCATGGACCACACACGCGCGCACACACGTTCACACACACGCACCTCACAAAATCACACATATACCTCACAAATACACACACACACTTCACAAACACTCACATACACCACACAAACCCACACAATCTATTATACTATTGCTGTATCGTTTTTGTATGATTACTCGTATTATATAGGTGGTTAAGTCTATTTGTAACCATGCTATGAAAGAGCGGTGCTGTCTACCACAAGCAATCAAGCTTAAAAGGGAGCACCAACTACTTATTTGTATTAGACTAAGTTGCTGAAATAAAGTTTTTGTATTTTTTGTTTGTACATGTAAAAATTGGGTAGACTTGAGCCTAAACTAGTACATTCCTATATTTCAGGATTTCAGGTTCCCCCCCCCCTAAACCATTGATTATTTATCAATAATAATGCATCCATAATCTACTGCGATAGTAATTTTTAATTGAAATTTGATGGGCTTGGACAATGGTAAAAAAGACTTGTCTAATTCTTCTGTACTTTTCATTACGGATATCCAGGTAAGATTGACTCAGGTCCTAAAATTATATACAATCGGAACTTATAGGGAAGATGCGTAATCTTCCCCTATTAGCCAATCTTCAAATCGCCATTATAATGCAGAATCAAATTAATGTTTGCCGTCAAACAAATTACTAAATGGATCCGTGCGCCTGTGTGGTAAGCACAAACATTGCGGTGGAGCTCCTAGATTGGC
This sequence comes from Leucinodes orbonalis, assembly GCA_019425675.1. Classification (NCBI taxonomy): domain Eukaryota; kingdom Metazoa; phylum Arthropoda; class Insecta; order Lepidoptera; family Crambidae; genus Leucinodes; species Leucinodes orbonalis. The sequence goes on from PQWD01001242.1 coordinate 24,282, forward strand.
TGTCGGGTGGAACTGATACTTAAACGACTAGAACTCATCTGGCCATTGGCAAACATCGTAGAAGCTGTTGTCCTACTACGCTTAAGTTATCGAGACTTTAAGAAATTGATGAGACTATTAAGTGTGAAAAAAATAGCTTTTTAAGTTTAAAAAGTACTACTGTCCAACAGTACAATGTGCTGTTATATATATAAATAAAGTAGAAGTAATAATATAGTTTTATTAATATTTAATATTGGGAATACAAATATCACAAAGATGCGCTTACCAGTCTGTAAATATGCTGACATCAATAATTTATCACATTTTTTTTCATACAATTAAAAGAACTGTAGGGAAACGCGATGGCGAATATTTTATTACAATATGTTTGCAATTCGAAAAACAGCATCTTATGTGAATAAGACATTGAGTCAGAATTGGCTCACCTTGTATTTATTGAAAACCTCACTCCACATACGAGTTTTGAGATACCCTGTACTTACAATAATTACATTTATCTCCGTGAAAACCGTAAACGGATTAATGCACAGTTGAACTTAAATAAATTTTCGATATTGTACAAATTAAATTCGACACGGATGTCATAAAATTTGCTCATTCGCCTATGCTCGTGCGTTTACATAAGAAACGTCCGTTTAATTAACGGATTTCGTTGAAAAGACTAATTAAATATATAAACAGATTGAAGTGCAAATTCCCTGTGCGTGATATAATAATAATAATAATAATAAATACTTTATTTATTTCGTAACTCAGGTATACTTTTACATTTTATTGCATTTGAAATTTCCCTTTAAGTAAATTAGTTTTACTTGTGTTAGGAAAATTCGCTCTCCCATAGTACTTTGTATAGATACCCAGTACACTCATTTTAGATACAATTTACTCTTAATAACAAATTAAATTACATCTTTAAAATAAAATATATGCATATGTATTGTGTTTGTGTATGCATGCTTGGTGTGTGTGTGTGTGAGTGTGTGTGTGTGTGTGTGTGAGTGTGTGTGTGTGTTGTGGTGTGTATGAGTATAAATGCGCGTTTTAATTTAGGTATGCTTAATAATGTGTTCAAGATCGCTGTAATTAATCGCCATAAGGTGTTCTACTAGTACTTTTTTTGCATTAAAATATGATAATGAGTAAAGATTAAGGGTTTTATTAATTGCATTATAAAGAAATGCTGATTGAAAATGAAACTGTCGCTCTGCAAACGTTGATTTTACTTGTGGCAATAGTGCCACTTTTCCTGTTCTTCTTTTTTGAAGTTTACCTGGGTCAAATTCAAGACACTTATGCTTTTTCAAAACAATTTTACATAGGTACAATTTTCTCACAGATAGAATGCCAGTACTTTCGTATAGAAGATCAGTTGGAAATCTGTATGGTCGGAAAAACATAACCTTAAGCAAAGCTCTTTGGGCTCTTTCAAGGTCTAAGAAGCAGGTTTTAGCTGCCCCACCCCACACAGTGATGCAATAGACAATAATAGATTGGGCTAGTGCTACATAGGTTTGATGCAGTAAGTGCCTGGAGGCAATATGGCGTAATGTTTTAAATGTCCAAATAAGTTTTCTAACCCTGCCCATAAGCAGGTCTATGTGGTCATGCCAAGATAGGCGCTGATCAATAACAATTCCCAGGTATTTGGTACTGGTAACCTTTACAAGCACAGCACACGAGCATTTAGAGGGTTGGGAACCGTTACAGGTATGTATCATTATTTTATAGTTATTCGGAGGTTGTGCATTGTTATATTTGCTGAAACAAATAAAATTACTTTTGGAAACATTAAGAGTTAGAAGATGACGTCTTAGCCAAGAAGCCACCTTAGCCAGTCCGGCCTCAACATTAATTCTCAATTCGTCCCAGCTGTTTGCGGAAAATACTATAGCGGTATCATCTGCGTATGAGAATATTTGCGCCCCAGCCATCTTCAACTCACAAAGACCATTTATGTAAGCTAAAAATAGTGTAGGGCCCAGTACACTACCCTGAGGGACTCCGTATGTAACAGCTGACACTGAGCTGATTAAAGATCCCAATTTAACCCGAACACTTCTTTCGCTTAAGTAGTCATTAAAGAGTTGCAGTGGCTTTCCTCTTATACCGAGAGCTTGGAGCTTATCTAAGAGAATAGGAACCGAAACCGAGTCGAAAGCCTTTTGGAGGTCCAAAAAGACTGCCAAGCATCTCCTGCCAGAGTCAACACTGTCCACTATTCGAGAAGTAAGGCCCAGAACAGCATCCTCAGTGCATAGCTTTTGTCTAAAACCAAACTGTGATGCTGATATTAAGTTGAACTTTGATAGAAATCCTGCCAGTCTTATATTTATGATTTTCTCTAAAATCTTTGCTAATATGGAAAGCACAGAAATTGGCCTATAGTTTGAAGGGTCAGTTTTACTTCCGCTCTTGTAAATCGGCGTAATAATGGCTTGCTTAAGGGCAGTCGGAAAGATACCTTGTTCAAAACAAAGGTTAGTGATATGAACTACGACTGGTATTATTTCTTTGTGAGCAAGTTTCAGAAATAGCGAAGGAATATTGTCCCATCCAGGTGCGCTGTCGGATTTCATTGACATGAGCACACAATAAACCTCATCATAGTCCGTAGGAAGAAAAACAAATGACGATGACTGTTTGTTTTTAATTAATAAGTCCGGATTCAAGTCTTGTATAGGGGCAGGATCAGCTGTTATATTTTCAGCCAAGGATATCGAAGCCACAATAGCAAAGCGATCTTTTATCCGTGTTCGTGTACGTCCAGTGGCTTGCATCCAATTATGATATAAACACATTGTAAACAGTAATCAGATAACGTTATGCTGTATTCGATAACGTTAACACATTATACGGTTCACAGTAACGCCCCTTTTTTGCTTTATAAAAAAAAGGCCATTAGAAATATTTTTTTATTTTCTCTTAACGTTTGCTTCGTTAAGTTAACAAATTAAGGGTGGTTTTTATAATTAAGATAAGCTTCCCTATTCCAAACTAGCTGTTTCCCACGATAGGACACGCGTTATAAGATATTCGCCCGCAATAAAACATGACCTAAAATCGTTTCGTTGCGTAACGCGACGCGCGGAAAACATTGCATTATTTTTGGAAAATAAAAATTATCGGCTGAAATAAAAGCAGCCTTTCTTTGCCTTATTACCACAGCTACTTGCCAAAAAAGTCCCATCCAAATCCATCAAGGTATTTCAATAATTTTAAAAATTATTGTTTTGGCATATATTATTTTTCTTCATGCATATATTCATATGCATCAAGAAAAAAAAAATTTCAATATTACAAACAGACACTCCAATTTTATTCATATGTAATAGATTATAAAATATGTAAAACCAACAGAGAATTGAACAAAATTTTGACATTCATTTTATAATGTTTTTACACTTTATTCAAAAATATGCTGGTTTATTTACATGAAAGCGTTATACGCGAAACATTTTTTTAATTTTAGGTCATTCTTTTAACAATAACTTGTTTAAACATTTTTTTAAAAGGTATATTTTTTTTAAAATGTTTAATCTATGTTTTATAAAAGCCACCGCGTAGTCGTTAGTATCAGACACATTTGCCATATATATCTCTATAATGTTACCGCGTTGTAGTATCAACAATGCCTTGCTGGGTGGCAGATAATCAGAAACTTTATACCATTAGCACTCCAGCAATAATGCATGTCAAGCTTATGACTAAAAACATATTTTATTACTAGATCTATTTGAGTTAAGTTTCTTTGTGGTTGCAAAAACTGTACTGTGTGTACTGTCCTACTTATTATACTTATTGTTCAACAGGTTAACTTCGACATAGAACGCAGATATTGACCCTAAATTTAATTTACTTTCCTGTGAAACATATGTCACACTTTTTCCTCGACCTTCTAACATAATATAAATGTTGAAGACAAAAGTATAAAAAACTATACATGCTCCTTTTGTGCCTATGTCCTAAAGTATTTGTTATTACTTTTTAATTCTACTAATATTTACGAGGCTAAAACACGCGAGGTGTTCAGAAGGCTTGTCTTGTATTATATTCGTACTTCTAAGCTGTTATATTCAAAGCTGTAGCTTTTTTTATAATGTTTTATAGTTAAGATGTGTGATTTGTTATGTGTATTTGATTAAGTAACACAGTTCCAACCAAAGTGGTCCTTCCTTCTATATTATAACACATCTATTGTATTAATGATACTCAAATTCTTTATTAAAGATGCAAAATATATTTTATGAACTTTAAAAACAAATACATTTAAACATTTTTAAATCACCAAAGCAAAATTAAAGCACCCACTATTTCAAATCTTCGCTTAGAAATTCAGCAAAACATAATTGGCTAATGATAAGCGAGCAGTATTAATTTGAAATAAAAAAATGGCAGACTCAACCAATTTTGAATACTTCAATTTATTATATTTGTAAATAGCTTAGTTTTGAGTGAGTGTAGCCTAAATAACGAGATCATTGGGATTTAACCAATTCAGTATTATCCTTTCGGACCGCAGCAGCGTAATGGGTAACGGGACGAAACCTTGTACTTATTAAAGTCATCCAGCGAACCCTTGTCAAGTATTAGATTCCTAGGATATAATAATAAGTTCATCACACTTCACTTTCTAACATTGCTTTTCACTGAAAATTCCAACAGTTGATGACTCAAAGTAAAAATCAATGTCAGACTCCAATATATAAGGGTCAGAGTATATGCTGAGTAAGTCCGATTACATTTCATCGTAGAGCAGCACTAATCATTATTATTTATACTGTATTTTGATATTATGTTACATTGTGCAAAAATAGTTCTTACTTTCTTAACTTTTAAAAGATTTTTTTTCTATTTTATTTTATGACAGTTGTTCGAATGACGTCAAACAAGCCACTACTCTGACAACACCACGGACGTGATTCCGATCCGTATTTATCAGATTTCCTTCTTCCGCGTACTATCTCATATTTCATATTTACCTTGGCATTAGTTTGAATGTTTATTTGGGAGCACGAATAGGGCTTCCTTATATTGCTTGCGGTGTTTTATACTTTTTTATTAAAATTACAATCAACGACAGTAACAAAATAAGTGTGAAAACTTGTTATACAGGTCCTCCAACTAAAACTAACAGTCTTTCACCGATGAACCAGTTTTCTAATACATTATTCCAAATAAATTAAATACAGCAATGAAAAAAATAGCACTTATACATTTAAAAAATGAACCAAACTTTATAGGCCTGCCTTATAGCTGTAAAAAATTATAATAAAATAGATTCTATAATTGAATGGTTCTTGAATAGAATTATATGTACGTATATCTATGACAAGGATATTCTATCATCCTGACAACCCTACACGTAAGTACGAGTAAGGTAATCCGCAAAAGAAATATTCTTTTGTTCAGGCCCATGTTTGATTTGGATCCCCGTAAGTTATTCACGTCATGTATTGTGTGGGTACCAACTATTTATTCTTGCTAATTGATTACAGAATTGCTTCCCCAAATTGTAACAGCATACAAGAGAACATAGATTGGTAATGCTATATTGTATCAGAACATACTTATAATACAGAAACAGAACGCGAGAGGAACATAAAATTTATGTACATGAATATCTTGCGGCTTTATATTTTGAGTCTTCATTATGAGTACTTTACACGATACAGAATCATATCGTATAAGGATATATTTTAACACGTGTACTCAACATTCCATGTAGTGACGACAGATTCGAATCATTTGACACACCCTTACTCTTCCTTAGAAATAGTCAGCAGCTTTCTTTACCTTATTTTTTTCCTCTTGTAGGTCCTGCTACCTTCAACCATTATTGTGGAGCAGCACAGTTGATACGAGCACTTTTCGTATGAAAGTTAATTTGTTAAGCCTAAGTTTTCTGCTTTTCTTCTGCTTGTCGCCCCAAATTAAATATACAATAAATTTTATTCTGACGCTTTTTGTTCTAAACATAAATTGTGCCAATTCTTAACACAACCCTTTGTAGTATATATCTATAGACAGTCCCTAATGTCTGATATACACATCTATCGCTGAATCACATAAATTTGTCAAATGATTAATGTCCTGGGCTACGAGAGGCTTATCTACGCCACAGGGTAATGCTGACCGTCCTAATTAACTGCAAGACGAAACTTATTAATATCTCTATGTATACTGACTGTATGACACGTTAATAAACCTTTTGTTACGATTTACTGTTTGTGTTTATAATATTATAATATTATTAATTAATTGAAAATCTTGAGACCTACTTAACTTAAATAAACGCATAATAGTGTATAAGATACTGTTCTTGATATTTATTAGGTACATATTTCCTTCATACATTATTGCAACGTAGATGTAAGGTTTTAAGTATTTTATATTGAGTTTTGAGTTTGAGTTATAAATTAGGATTTAAATAGTGAATTAATAGGTTTTTTCTAATGTTACACATATAAAATAAAATAAATTAACAGTCTTATCCAAGGAATTTATGTTACTCCATAGTGTGATCTCATGAATACTACGAGGAAGCATTGATTACAATTTTTTATTAAACATTATATGGGCAAATATTACAAGCAGTTGGGTTTTCAGTTGACGATACATACTAGCGGAATAATGGGATATAGCACAGGAAAGCCAACCCGCGTAACGGGAAAAGGCAAGACCAAGAAACAAAGAAGTTGAAGATGTGGGAAGGCACATGTTTTTCATCCAAAGGTTGCTATGAAGAAATTGCTTGTTGTACTTGTATTTTATTGTTATCTGGTGTGTAATTTGTTAAGCGCAATAAAGTATTTTTATCTTAACTTTATCTTCAAGTATTGATCCATATTATGGTCAAGTTCAGCTTACATCTCACCTGTATATAGGCTTCCCTCCGGGCCTTCCGGCGCGAACCACAGAACCATGTACACCGATCCTCATTAGTGTCAGGCGTGACGTCACAAGGCAGTGAAGCCATCCGACCAGAACTGCATCAAGTCACCGTCGATACTGTAACAAAAGAGGCTTGAAGTTAATTTACGATTGACTTATTTTATGTTTAAACCAAGCAAACATATAGTAAAACAGTAAATGATAGCCCATGAACATTTGTAATTTCGTTAGAGCTATAAGTGTTTTATGGTTGTTTAAGAAAGGAAAGTAGGAAATATCGGAATATGTGTTGGAGACATTTAATTCTTGGCAAACAAACCTCACTTGTCTCATACCGAGACTGATATTTAACATGCCTCCGAAGCACAGAGTTTTGTTTTTGTGTACTAATATTACTGTATTATATAAACAAATAAATAAAATAAATCTATTTTTGCCTTTTTGTAAACTTTTCAGGAAGGCAAAAAATATGGCTTAACAAATTGCGTCCATTCATCCGAGAGTTGCGAGACAAAGTCAAACAGACAAAGGACTCAGACTTATTTCCTATTCTTCGGAGATTGAAACTGTAAAGCGTCGAACTGGATATGGCTGCAGCGCGATGGGAATCCTTTAACATATCAATGAAAAGCGTATTGTACGTTAGTAACTATACGAATATAAGTAATATGTATTTCAAAATGCAAGGTATTTGTTTTTGACTAAACAAAGAGTTATTAATTTTGTACTAGATTGATTAACAAATATTAATTTTGCTTTATGATGTATCTTTATACTGTGACTCCATTGTACATTTATTGATCTCAACATAATTTCTTTTTCTCTCTCTACACCTGTTGCAGTCCACTGCTGGACATAGGTCTCCCCCATTTTGCGCCAGATGGATATCTGGTCATCCGTTCTCTCAACATAATTTAAACAGCAGCAAATATCTATGTTGGTGTCATTAAAAGTTTATTCAGGTACTGCAAAATTTAACTTAGTTGTATTTCAAACACTAAATACTTGTGTTGTGATTGTTAATACAATAATGTATTTTTTTATGAATTCTGAAGTACACTCATCATACTATTAGAGAAATATTTGTTCAAATCAATTTTGCTATGTTACGTCAAGCACGTCGTAGCACGTAGTACCGAGAAACGGTAGCACACTGCTACAACTTATTACCTCGCCATGTGAGTTACGATTCCGTAGCTTGCAAAGTAACCAACTATAATATTTGTGGAGGATTCAACTATCTTCGCATTGTTCACAGTCCATTGCCGAACATCTCCTACTTTTCATCGTCGTACTTTCTCATTTCGCAGGTTACTGGTCTAACAACATTCACTAGACGTCAGTCATTGGAACGGGAAGCGTCCTGCTATGCCTGCCATGACGTTGTTTCCACTCCAGAATCGTCTGCTCCAACGGCCTGTTTATTTCCTGCATACTTGAAAGCCACAGTATACGTTGGAATTTCCAATGTAGTAACCGATATGGTCTCATCAGAGTTAGGCTTATGATCATTTTATTGGTACCTTGGGAATAGTCTAATCATGTTACTGAATTATTGTATAATATAATGAGTTGATTAGGAAATTACATGTGTTACAGTTAGCAAATGCTATGCAATCTACGATTGCAGGACAAGTGTTTATATTTTTTTATTTTATCTGTAACTTAATGTTAACTTTATTGTGGGAGTCCTTGTGGGTACCCCAAAGACATAGTTCTACCACCAAAATTGTCCTTTCTAAATGGTTACGCAGGTAGTAAATGAACTGCATACTGCACTTGACATTTTAACTCTTCAAAATCACTAGTCCATTTAAGACGATCATAGTCACTTTCCACGAAATAGACTGCTTCTTGACAGTTAGCTGAATGCGTAAAAATATACATGACAACCATTAGGAAATTCGTGGCAGGGTTTGGTCCAATCTTCTTATAGATTGAAGGATTTGGCCAAAAAATGTTACTAAATTATTAAATAAACATCATTACATATCAACCAGACAACTTGTTGGCTTAACTTCCTGAATATCTAAGGGATTAAAAGGTCTGCAAATGTTTCCACTTACAGAATTCTTTTATATCAGTTGGCTACTGGGTGGACGTGATGCTAAATAGGCATATTGACAATAGACTCAAATCAAATTAGAAAATGCTTTATTCAATAAACATTGACATTTTTTAATCGTTATAAAACAAGTATTTTTAAAGAATCTACCACGGGTTCGGAGGGTCGTTATTTACCGTGAAGACTCTGGCAAGAAACTCATGTAATTTCTCTATAATCTTTACTCTTCAACTCGATAGTTATATAACTGTAGATACCTCCGATTTTACGGTTCAAATGAATCAATGTGAACATAAAATGCAGTGACACAATCTCAACAGTTCTCATTAAAACTAGATTGGAATCTTTGCAACAAAGCTTATTTCGGCGTGGCATATTGTCGACACAGCACACTCGGTTTTGGTGTAACGTTTGCTTTTGTAACTCTAGATCGAGTATCAGAAACTAATTAGACCGGGATATTACCTTGGAACAATTGTGCACAGGTTATCAAATAAAATTATGCAATGCAATTGATTATTCTAATGGCAACGGTAAAGCTGGCTTGAAGTTTTAAAAATGAGCCCCTAGTAGACACAGATTTTATATGTCATCACTAAAACTTCATACTTTTAAGATCAAGAAATGAAGGTACAATCGGGAAATTAGTTACTGAAACAAATAACAAAAATAATATACAAAATTTACATGGACTTATAATCTTTATTACAGTTCCAAGCTAAAAGAATAGAATCATTCATCTGAATTGATTCCGCGCAATCTCGTGTAGTTAATAACTAGACAAAAACAATCGTTTTTGTTCATTTCTTTATAAATATTGTTTCAGGAACTTATATTTTCTTAACTGCTTAACTTAATCCTGGATATCTTCCACTTACCACTAGGTGGGGTATCTGTTTCAGTGACATCTCTGTTACATTTTTAAAAGGAAAATTAAATAAGTCACACGTTTGGCGTTAAATTTTACTGTCCACTGTATTTTTATCTCTAGTTCTTTTTATTGTTCTAGCATAATACCAGCCAACTTGTTTGCGACGTTTGGTGAACCATGTGGTGTATTGGTCAACACCAAGGGTTCTGGGTTCTATCCCCGGGCATTACAAACATTGGGTGTATGAACATGTCTTTTTGTTATCGTCTTGGTAATTCTATGCATAATATGTATGTATTTACAAAAAAAAAAGTATACAAATATTAAAATTATGTTTATCAGTGTTAAGCACCCTAACTACAAGCGTCCCGCTTAATATGGGTCTAGATGGCGCTGTGTGAATGTCAGTAAATATTTTTTCATTATTGTATTATGTCTGCATTATTTTTCAAAGGATTAAACACTTTTATGTTCACTGGATGTGGCTGAAGATAATTAGATCGGTTGTTAGAAAACAAACAAAAGGAGTGCGGTGCAGCATTGTACTCATACGACAGATTACATTCTAGAAATTTTCACAAGGAGTACATAGCAAATACGTTTTTCATTTTATGGATATTTTTTCAATTTGAAAGAAGGGTTAAACTCATGTAAGAAAAATAAAATATGGATTATATAGGTACTTAATTTGAGATCATTTTCGTCACATCTATGTTTCATACAGCTATAAGTTACAAAACTACTGAGCCCGATAGCAGTATAACATCAGTTATTATAACTTAATGACTAGTTTGTTCAACCAAATCCATCAATCGAATCTAACGTTAACTGGACCACATACTTAAATACAAAATTTGTGAGTGGATCACAAAATTGCAAATTATAATGTTTAGAATATTTTCAGTTTAACAAATATACTCACAAAATATGGTGCATACACTCAGAAATGTTATAATAAAGAAAACATCATAACTGTGTATGAAATATTAGCTATGTTTACGAACAAAAGAGTGTCTAAGTGAATAACAGTGTTGCCAGCTCATGGTTCCTCCTTTCTTCCGAGAATGAAGGTCGCATGAATATAAATAGGCGTAATATTAAAAACACGTCCGTTTCAACCGAGACTCGTAATCCTCTTTCTTTGCGGCGAAGTGTCACAGCGGCTGGAGTGATGCGCGCAATCGCTCATACTTAGGAACATTTTCAATTTACTCTTGGCGACTGTTCTACCGTTGCGTTAATAGTGACGGATTACTATCGGTTTCACCTTTGGGTAGAGTATTGTATAAAGGCTTGTGTATGTTTACATATTTTGCGTTCCAAATATTTATAATAAATTAAGAAATTCATTTAACCATTTAACTATATTAATCATGGAAGCATAAATTCAAACAAAACTATAGTCTAAGTTTTCTCCCGTATTATGAAATTTCCAAACACAATCTCTTAGTGCTAACATGATAAATGAAGGATGTACATAGCTAAGCTAATTTTAAATTTATCAAATAAAAGAAATTTTAGCAATTTATAATATTAATCCTTCAAAATAAAAAACATGATAAACGAAAAAGTATAACGTCAGTACAAGCATGACAAATGCAGTTGAATTTTTCACATACTTAAGAGAAAGACCAAGCACAATCTTTCTTTTCTTAGAAGGCGTCGGTAGGTTTGTGCTGGTAATGCACTTCCATCACTCATACTTAGGAGAATTCCAATTTGCGGGTACCATAATAGAGACAGATTACTGCGTCCATCGATCGCCGATGTATAAGGTGATGGACTAGGAAAACTAGGAATAATTGAAAACTAGAAAGTATGATGATTCTAAAATATAGATATATTACTACAACATTTAATGCTATATTAATAGGTTTTCACAATTTCATTAACAACCTTACACAACACAAACCCAAACTAAAAACCTTAAAAAATTAAATATTATAATTAAAAAATATAAATTAATTGTAGCCTTTGGGGTAAGGTTCAGAAATACTGGCAGCATTACCCTTTTGAATCACTTAACTAATTCTTTGACCGAATTAGCTGCCAGATTTTTAGTCCCCTGTGATATCATCTAATTGTTTCGAAATTTTCTCAAAAAGCCTTATAGCACTAGGCCCTCACGGAACAAAGGTTTTGACATCGAATGGGGCAAAACATTTGATTAGTGTGGATTTTATATAGTTCAAGAAGTGTAGTACAATTGCGTACACTCTCGTCTCGTCAATAAAACATTTGATGTGGTAAAAAATCGTCTTATTTTTAGTAAACTATGCAGAGCAAATGTAAAAGGATTCAATATTTAAATATAGTAGCCACTTTCTTTTTTCCATATTTTCACTTCAACATCGTGAAAGGTTGGTTACATGGAGCACGAAAATTCCCTTTAATCTGTTATTTAATCAGATTTCGTGTTACCCACATAATATTTACGAGCGAGATAGAATTCTGTCGTTTATTTTATCAGCATTGTTGCCTTGTTTATGTACAAGACTTAATACGAACTTTGGTTGAATCGATGAGATGTTGGCTTTACAAATGGTCTCAGGTTCGACCCTCGTACTTTTTTGTGGGAATAAACATGTATGTTTGTACTGCCTGGTTGATTTTGTATCTATATAAACATAATAGAATCATTTCCCAAAAATTTCACTCTTAGTTAGTTCATGTCTTATTTTATTATTATATAAACGTGACTTTATTCACGATCTTACTCGGAAGTAATAAACACTCAATTTTGTGAAATATAACATAATGTACAATTATCACAAAATCCGCTTTCAAAACCAGTTCCTCAGTATTAAACACTCGAATAAACAACTTACGAACGGGTTGGGCGTAATTTTCTCTTAGCAATATACCAGACGTTCGTGCAATGCGTCTCTTGATATTGGGGCTAGGGGGACTGCGTGAAAACCTCAATGAAAATAAAAGGAAAACAAAATTTCCACCTTAAGTAGAGTGTCCCCACGGCTGCGGTGTAGCGATTTATTCTGCATATAATATTTTTAACGGTCTTTTCTTCTGAATCAAATTGCAACTATCTTGACTACAACTAAGCAATGAACACTTCACAACGAGAGCGTCGGTGGCTCAAAGCTGTGTTGCCTTCTGATCGGGGCCGCCCGCCAAGTACCAATACATTTTCGAAATTATGTGTACGTTTATCGGACGCTTCTTCGGTGAAGAAAACCATCGCTGGGTACGATAAATTGGCCAATCAAGTTATTTGTTAAATGTGTTAAGAAACACTGACACAAAATAATCAAGAAACAAAGAGAGTGAAAGTTATTGTAAATTTAGACATACTTATAAGTGTTCTACAAATATTACTCAATCATAATACTAAAATAGTAACACTGATAATTTCATATAGCGTAGGAGTAACACCCACGCTATGGCTAACGACGCACACTGCGAAAATAGCTTTTGATTCGATTATGTATTCAATAAAATAAATGATGAACAAAGTGAATAACAATTTAAACATATTATGGACCATAGATATAGTATTACTGTGTGGACAGAAAACCCAGTAATAGGCTCACTGTCTATTTATAAGAAGAAACAAAGGTTTTTTTAAAATTAGATTGGACTTGACTGTAACATTGCCGGCAGTATAACTTGATATCTGAAAGGATACCCGTAGATCCATTCCGTGACACCACGTAAATCAATCGTTCCCGTTGACTGTCTAAGTACTGTTCGTTAACTCCCACCGATCGGTATTAGGGCCCCATGATAGGATAAGGCCTAATCTCTCTATTCCCTAGTTGAGCAGAAAATCTTGTGTATATCACAGTAGTATTGTAGGATTTCTTGAACTGGTTAAGACTGTTAAAAAAATGTTTGAACTCTTATATTAGTCAATTAACTAAGACCACGTGAGTCAAGAATATCCATAAACGTCTCAAGAAGTGGTCACACGAGCTAACACCACTACGTCTAGTCGCATTAAGATAAGAGTGGAGAAATGAAATTCCACATCGGTCCCGCCCCTTTATTCCGATGTCACAACTTCTGGAATAATTCCACAATAAAGCTGTTCTGACAAAGCCCCGCTTCTACGTTGAATGTCACGCATAATGTATCGGAAATATAAATTATATTAGATTGGTTGTGTTATGGACTGTAAAGGTGGGGCTACATTTGCATGCGTCATTGTGCACGAGTTTTTGTAAGAAATCACGTAATTTACAATCGAATTTTATGTGTTTGTGGCGTTACAGTAATGGTATATTCTTTTGAAATGTAGATCACGAGTATATGAAGGTATCAAAATAACAATTTTTGCGGTTCATAACATTTGCCGCCTCCTTCTTGACACTATGCACTTTAAGTTTTTTTATATGCTATGAACAAATTATGATGCGCGCTACAGTGGTACTACAGTCAGTAATTTCTGAATTTTCGTGCTCATTGATGGATCACAGGATACAAATACATAGACCTTACAACAGTGAGCCACTTTTTTGTATGTCAAATTATATCATATAAAATATTTTAAAACGATTGATTTCAGAGACTTTTCTACGATGGCAGAAAATTGTGTCCTTAGCTCAAAAGTAGATTCTTACGAGCTTTTCTCAACTGAACTGTTTTAAGTATTATACAAGTAATAAATCCGCTCCATGTAGGTATTGTCATAAACTGGTATTAATCCAAATTACTGAGAACTCTAAGGTGAACTCTATCATGTCCTAAGGCACTTAGAACTGTGCCATCCATTACCGAATATAAACCGGCGAGGGTCGATGTGCGGCACGCAACTGACTTGACTAGTACTTAATTGTAACGTTCTGACTTATAATTGAAAGAAATGATGATAGATACCATTACCGTGTATGTGAGATTTCGACGTACTTGCCCCAATAATTTTAGGTGGTTTTGATTTGTTGTTTTGACTCACATTTATAAGCTTTTCGACAGTTAGGATCGACCAGGGGTAAAAAGCATCTGCTGCTGAATCCTTTACGAGTTTATTTTATTTTAAAAATATGTTAGAACAAAGCAAATCCAATACCTATACTATATATCTTGGTTTATGTTATTTTAGTTCATAATTTTAAGTTATACACCAGTAGAAAGAGGGTGTACTTATTATAGAGATACTCTCGATTTTTGCACTGGTATAATCATAGTTACGGTATAGTTAGTTGCAGAGACTTGAATCATCAGTTAACTTATTTTTTTAAATGCACAATCATAAGATTAATTGCCATCACCAACAAATAATTACAAATAATAAGGATTAAACCCACACAAATTGTAAAACCAAGAAATGTGGATTCAAATCTTATCTAACACTTCGGAAATGTGTGTCACGAACACGCTCATTTGTTTTCGAAACACGTATTACCCATCCTTAGTATGTTCTTGAGTACGACCTTGTCTATCTTTAAACGTAATCTTAGAACGAATATTTACAATCCCTGCAATGTTTAGTTTTCCAAAAGACTCTTATAAGTATACGTGTTTTTTTATGCCATAAGGGAACGGCGTCAGTGCGCTCACCTGGTGGCAAGGGATACGCCTGACCATAAAAGGAGCAATGTAAAAGGAAATTAATTACAGTAGAAAGTCATCATTTTCCGACAATACTGCTCTGCGTCCGTCATCCGAGCCAACAGATGATAGGTCCGGTAATTTTTTTAGTAGAAAATATGTGGAGATAAAGAATACTCGACTTATGCAGCGAAACAACTTTTGGTAAATTAAATAATATATTTAAAGAAGAAAACACCATTTAGCCATTTACAAATAGTGAAAGAGAGGAGAAACATAAACAATCAAATTAATCATATTATTTTACATTTGACATAAAAGAGGTTGCATATTTAACAACTATTTAGCTACAGTGTCCTTAGCTGCATCTTAGGATGTTAGTAGTGAAAACTACCAATCCGTATTTGTCCCTCGTGGTAGACCAATGCCCAATCTAACCATAGCTATGTTATGCAGGAGTGCCTATGCCCAGAAGTCAGACATTATAGGCGTACGATGATGAGTTTAATAGCCCATTACAGAACACTGCCAGACTTAAGGCCTTCTTACTGATAATGGTGTATTTTGCCAATATCTCCAGGCTTAGTTTAACAAATCTGTGTTAAATATAGTACCAATAATAAGTTAGAGTCAATGTAAGAGCATAGCTTGCCTTTTTCGTTGAAGGTGATTCATTTTATTTTGACGACCCATGCCATGGACCCATGGTTGAGACATCAGGTACTATACCAAGTACAAGGGTCCCGGGTTCGATCCCCGGGCATTACAGACATTATTTTGAGTGCATAAAATAGCTGTTTGTAATGGTCTGGGTGTTACTATGTATAAAATGTATGTCTTTAAAAAAATGCATATAGCTAAGTATGTTAATCAGTTGATTAGTACCAACTACTACAAGCTCCTGGATAAAAATGGGTTTAAATAGGCTAGATGGTGCTGTGTGAATGGCAGTGGATATTTATTTATTATAATTTATTTGGTCCATTATGGCATAGTGAGCTGCCGGTCGCAGTCTTTTGATTTTCCCACTTGCCTCCATCAGCAAAATGTTGCAAGTTGATGCACCCAGAACTCATGTTTTACAACCACCTTTTTCTATATATAGACATATGTTGATTACAACGGCTTCTACAAACGTAGCCGTACTTTGCTCCTACTCGTAGTTGAATATTAAATAAGATTAAAAGTGTTGAATTCATAAGAAAGCCTTCACTAAAAGCAATGGCTTCTAATCACCTTTTCAAACTTACATAATTATAACTCCACAAAGTACAATTCACACACGTAATTTAACGTACGTACAAAGACTAATACCAAGAAAATAACTCAGTAAGGGTAGCAATTAAGGCAAAGGCACCTTCGATTAACTCGAAAGAGTTTTAATATAAAACGAACAAAAACTTGGGCAGTATTTCATTACAATCGTGGCGATAAATCTCCTGACTCCATCTGGCCGTCGCCTTTAAAGACACTTAAAAATCTCTTTATTAGGCATCTTTTTAATGTCTTTGAATTTTCGAATCTTTCTTTCTGTGCCTTTCACTTTTTGGATTCGATGTAATTGTAATCAGACTATTCAGGAGGCTATTAAGGGGAGTCTGAAAAGCTGGTAGACCAATTTACTTTATATTATTTTATAAATATTTTGGCAGAATTGATTTATAATTTTCTAACCAAAATATTTCATGTAAATGTTGCTAAGACGCCCATATCAGATCATATATAGAGCCAACTTCTGAATCTTCACAGCTTAACTCTACTGGCTCTTACTAGAACAAATTCTACGTATCAGTTATTAAGTTTCGCGGTTTCGCTACCGTCGTTGATGTGATGCGAATATTTAAGGAACGCAACAGCTAAGCCTAAGCCTAAGCTAATTAAAAGTTGGTAGAGTTAAGCCGTATAGATTCAGAAGCTTGACTCTACATGGGATTTGATATATTTTGTATCGTGCAAACCTTATGTGGTCGTCTTGGCAACATTAAAAAAAAATGTTTTTGTGGGTCAAAGTAAGTTAATGTGTTTCATTGTGTATTTAATTTCATATTCACCACGCATTTTATTCTTTCCTAATGATTAATAAAATAGGTTGCAAATATCAAATGATATACGCAATGTGCGAGGTTACTTACCATATAATATTGTCGTGTCCCTAGTGGTTGATCATCATAAATTTCAAACGTTTTTATATTTTGTTTGACGACCCATTCGGTATAATGATTGAGATGTCGGCTACTACACTAAGGGTTCCGGGCAGTACAAACTTTTGTATGCTTGAACATGTTTGTTTGTGTTGGTCTGGGTGGTTCTATATAATATGTATATAATAAAAGAAATGTATATATGCATGATGTTATCAATTATTTTTCAGCATATTACAGGATATGTTTAGTTTGGAGTTAGATGGCGTTATGTGAACGTTGAAGGATATTTATATCTCTCGTTTATTTTTAACAGATACGTAAAATCTTAAATAAGAGTGTACAAAATATTTATACTCTAAGATATATTTTTGTACGTTAAAAAAATGCAAAAAATGTTAATATCATAATCTAGAATAGAATAAGTCCATATTAAAAGTAAATGTATTTTACTCTAAAACAATCTCACGAATATAGGAAGCAGATTGGGATCTTCAAAAGGTCAGTCTATTTAGCGTATTGCGGCCCAATTCTCCCCGAGATAGGCCGGCCGACAAAGCCTTTTGTAGCTTAGATTTGCGCTGGCACTCTCGCCAGCTCTTTAAAGTGTAAAGTTAGCCAATTTCACACTCGTATGTTTGGAAACGGCTTGCATGTGTGCTGATAATTTTTAAAACAGAAGATACAGACATCTCGGAAATTTACATATCTTTAGATTATGAATCATTAATTTAGGTTTTTTTACTACCATTATACATCACGTCTATACGTCTATACGAGTATATAATAACAAAGTAACCTAAAACAGCATAATTATATAGATTGTATTGATTATTTATTGAGTTACTGACTAGAGACTTTTAAAACGTGTTTGATTGTATATGGCGAATTTTGGAGAAGATTATATTATAATAAAATTTAAATATTCGGTTTATTGTTAAAGTCCAAAACATCATTAAATATCGTTATGGACTCTATTAATAAATATAACATTATTTTATATTTTTCAAATATGTAAGACTGCTAAGTTTTACTTAAATTCAAATAAATATGTCAATCAATAATAACATACTCATACAGCTGAAACTTAATTCATACATATTGACTTGAAATATATTTTATTAACTACATACGAGTTACTAATAATTATTGCTTTGGAATCCTGGATTTGAATGTTATACGATCTTAATTTGTTGATCGGAAGTTATAAACAAAAAGCATTAAATTTTCATTTCCTTTCAGTTTCTGAGCAAAGTTATTACTGAATAATTTAATAACTTCTCTCCCGTTACTTTGTCAAATCAAAAGTGAAGTTCAAAAAGTTTAAAGACTCGCAAATTCTTAAACGGTTTAATTTTGTACAAATGTTTTATTACTTACATAAGACATCTTACTTAAGGAATGCTTTTTATGATTTGTGTTTGTAATGAGAGTAATTAATGTTCATTTTCCATTGGCATAATAAAATAATGTAACCATTATGGCAAGCGAAGTTAGCGGGTTTGATTTTTATTATTATGTACCCTTTAGTCAGATCTTTACTCCAACCATGTATTTATTTTTTGAAATTTAGAGTATAATAATCATGATATTATTCTATTGGCGTCAAAGTATTCACAAACAGTTGACAAGCATACACATCTTGACAATTTTAATTATAAAAGCAGTAGATTAATCATTTTATAAAACAAATCTGTGGTAAGGCTGATTTGGCTAAGGTTCACAAAAGTGATAACATACATAAAAGCACAGCATTGATGATTACTTTGTATACCTATTCAATATAAATACTTTATTTAATCAGCCATGAGAGGCCACACATGACGTAACTCCCGCTCCTACTGGACGGAAGCTATTTGCATCCAGGAACTACTCGGAAACTTTCTGTGACATGGTTCATCTTGCGGCAAGTTGTTCATACGCTACGCTAAAGACTATGCGGTCAACGTTGAGAAACTTTCGGCCTTATTTGCGAACCAATCGACGACTTATTTACACAGGTTACTATGGTGTGACGTATTTGTTTTTATTGTCACGCAAAAGTTAGACATTTTTGGTGACTGCAATTATTTAGTGAGTTGATTACCATTAAAATAGATGTATTACGTTGAAGAAAACAAATCATGGACGTAGACAGCGCGAAGACAAATTTATAGGCGGACGTTTCTTTCTCTACGAGTAGCAGCAAGTTATGCGACACAGTATTTACGCTAGGTTATATTCCAAGGAATTTGACTGGTTTGAGAAAATAATAGTTCCATACGAAAGATCTCGTGAAAATGAACTCAACCAGCTTACTGCATATAAAATAAATATGTATGGTATCTGCATAAAACATATCTTCTTTTCCATCATTTCTTAAAACAATAACATGTTATTGTTTGTTTAAAATAATAAACAAACAAGGTAGATGAGGCTAATTTAGTCATAATATGGCATCATTTCTACGCATTATGTGCCCTGCCCATTATTATTTCAACTTGCTAACCCTGCGGTTATTTTTCGCTCTAATTTTCCTACGGAATTTCTAATTTTGGACCTCACGCGTAGGGAAGCACAGCCATGATCATAGCACGCTGGGTTACTTTAAACCTATTTACAAGCCATTTTTTTTTAAAAAACACGTTTCACTTTCTTTAATACTTATTGCTTTTATTCTCAACAAATAAGATCATGGAAACCAATTAATTACTATCAAGCCACATATAACCAGTAAAAGCAGATATTAATGGCATCATAATATACACTAATTACTAAAACTAAACCTATTGAAGCCTCCTAGATCGACATGTTCGCATGGCACGGTTAGTTACGTAAACAGTGCGGTAATAAATACCATAATAGGGCTTCTGTACCTGACAGTTCTTGTTAAACTTGATATTGTTGGAAGGAAATTGTCGTGTATGGAGAGAGAATTTATTCCTAGAGTTACTGGAGTCAATTTATTTCTATTTTGATAAATATTATAATATTTTTTCATGTGTGTTGTCTCTTTTTCAAATAATTTAAAGGTAGGTTTAAACAAGTAACTAAATACTGCTACAGTTCGAAGGAAGGTTGTTTCTGTATATCACGAAAGATATACCTGATCTTATAAAACCATTTCTCAAAATTGATCAAATTATTCAGGAGGTCTTTATTAAGGTCAGTTTCTTTTTTATTAATAAAGTATTTATTTTTGAGAATATTTCCTTACCACTATTGCGTTATTTTAAAACCTTTTGATAACTATATGTAAATCTTGGTATACTAGTACTATTTTTATTTAACGCATTCCTTGACTAACTCCCAGTATTTAACCACTTATCCTGCAATACTATAAGGTAAGCTATTTTTAGGTGCCCCTCCACCTTAAAGGAAATCATGCGAAATTATATATTTAAAATATCTGAGTCCAAATAAATAAATTTCGGCCAACAGACTTATAATGCGTAAGTAAATTACGTTAATATTTAATCCCAATGGAAACCTAAAGCCAAACTTGCTTCTCACACAAACCTATCATAACAAACACTTTAAAATTTGCACTTTATCTTTATCGAAAGGTGAATAATTTTTTATTTGTATGTTTGTAATGAATAAACTTAAAATTCTTTCATTACTGGAAAGCTACATTTACCCTGATTAACAAGGGCTATATTTTATTTTAAAAAGAAGTTATAACATCCCGTAAAAATTGTAAAAACAAACGTACAAATACTCTACTGGGGGTTAGTCTCATGTATAAAAATACTATAGCTACATTGTCCAGCCCAATATTTATCCCACATCAATTCTTAAATCCAAATTAAAATACTTTACACTTCGCATATTTCCCACGTTGCAGTCATCATTCAAAATCCGCAAAGCCGCTGTAATCCTGCAAATTATTTTTATCGACAGTCCAACTTTTTCACTTGTTAGTTTAAAAGGACACTAAAACGACGGCGATACTGCCGCGGGGAAGCCAAGGAAGGCTCTTACGTCTCTCGTTCTTGCAATATATCATATTTTTTCCCGGAGTCTGAAGATATATGAGCAGCGGTTTCGCGCGTGACAGCCTTCGGTGGGTAATATTAATAAAATTATTGTGAAGACACGTCGCGAGCCGCGGCCTGACCTACTCGTTTCAGCGCTATACGTTATTATGTGGGTTCGTGAGAGTGCGTTGCGGCTTTAGTCGATTTTATTTGGATCTATTACGGAGTTGGAATAAAGTGGCTTATTGTTACGTTGGTTAATAAACTGGTACTAAGGGATGATGTTGGGGCTTTGTAAGTTTGACAAACGCACGAAAGCGTTTTATATGTGCATTTAATGTGTCTTTATACTATAAAATTCTTCTTCTTATCGAAAACATATGATCAGATGTATTAATAATCAGATGGACTTACTCTGGTATCAAAGTTCTGAAGCTATCACGCGGGCCAAATAGGGATTGGTTGGTGTAAACGACTTCTTTTTAGATTGCATTTGGTTTTAACCAATCAACATGACCTCAAAAGCATCATCATCATCTTTTTGGACACTCAGGTGATTTATCCCGCAATGTCCAAAGCACACTGGGAAAAATCGTACAATGACTTTCATTATGCAGTCTCCCTGTGGGATGTGGGACCCATGACCCCGAATTCGCAGTGATCTAAACAAACGCTTAGACCATTAGACCACGGAGGAAGTTAAATATAAACGTACAAAGGGAATCAAATCTAGAAGCATGGGAATCAAATCTAGAAGTCTAATTACATTAGCCGACCACATCACATGGACTACTACTACACAAGTTGTAATTTTTCTGCGCATCGATTTATATTAAATTGGGTATTCGACACCACTAATCGTTGACGCACTTTTTATGAACTGTCAAAAAGGAACGTTTCGATATATTTTGTATTAGATTATTAAAATGTGACGTCATTGCTCAATATCATCAATTGACCTAATATTTAATGGTTTCAGTGTATTTAAAAATACAATATTGCAAATAAAACAAAAGTGATCAATGAAACGACATATAAATTTAAGGTACGCTTTTATTAAAATAGGGTTTGGTATTTTATTGCTGATGGTGGAGAATACCGATTTCAATGAGACCAGAAACTAACTTAAAATATTATAGCTCTAAAATATAACAGCTCTACTAATCTAAAGTTTGCGAAAGAATTCTATTCCTTCAGTGCTAAGAACCAAAACCTTCTTTTAAACCTGCAACTTTCAAACTTTAAACATGTGAAATTTTCCTCAGGCCAAAATGTTCTATGATTTATTACTTTCAGGTTTGTTTACCCGTACATAATTAACTTGAACGAAGTAAACATTACTTTGTTTGTCATACAAGAGCGAAAGAAACTTCTCTTTTCGTATAAATTACGATTCAAACTTGTCCGCCGAGCTCGTTCAGGACAAGTTCAAGTGACGTCGAGATACGATTTTAACTTTCGTTTGCCTTTTATCTGGGGTAAATAGTTTTGATTTTAATTTATGGTTTCAGTTGTATTAAGATTTACTACTTTCTAATGGAAATATTTATAGAAGTAGTAATCACAATTCCGTCATAGACTTGTAACGTACGGATATAAATGGCAGTTCCTGTAATTTTCTGCCTGGTTCACTCTTCAGCCGGATGCTATAAAGACGCCACCGGTTTTTGAAGGGAAAACTCCAATATCAGGAATTTTATATAAAAAATATATAGGAAAACTAAATAGGCAATCCAAAATAGTTCCTTTCACCATAACCAGATATGGCAGTTCCATGAAAAGCAGCCGACTTTTTCTTTTGCGCGCAATTATAATACGCCTAGATTATGTTATTATGGGAACAAATAATACGACATTATTGCCGGTACATTTTCCGGATCAACAGACCGGATAAGCTTACTAAGCATACGTGCAACAAAGACGGGAATAACGGCGAGCTATGGAGCCTAATATTTCATCCGTTTGCGAACATTTATTATTGTCTTGTTTGCTTTATGCACGGCTCTTATAGCCAGTATGGGAAATCTGGTATTCGCCGGATTATTTAATTATAATTTCGGCGTAATTAAGAAATACCTTTTGTACTAGCACTTGCTTTGAAACGGGTTCTAATAGGTTACAGTGTTTGCTATAAACAACTTTTGTAGCATGATACTACCTCCCCCTAATATGCCGCCAACATGCATTGAACTTGAACTAGCTTGGCTGGTTACACTCTGAAATAATAGCCGTCAGGCTCGATATTGAGTTTCCTGCGTTGGTATTCACGGCATTACCACATATTATTGTCCCGTAAAATGTAAGTGTTTGGATTTTTGAGTTTTGGAAAGTGGTAGATGTTACTTGTTAAATAATTGGGTAGACACAGACTTAATATCAGTTGACTTGGATGACGGGGCAGTGTTGGTGGAATCTTGTTACTACTTTTACCATCAGGTATATCAGGTGACTATTGCTTATTTATGGCTAAATTTTGTCTAGATTTACGCTGTGTCTTTCTAATCTCAATAACTATACTTTGGTAAGTTAAAAAATGTTACTACTTTCAGAAAGTGACATACGATAGCAATACTAGGTGGTGGACTCCATTTTTGAGTCATCTAGGTAGGTACCACTGCTCTGCCAGATAGCGAGCGTCCCGTAAAACAGGAGTATTTTGCACTTTTGTGTATCGGGATAAGGGCACTGTAGCTAGTAAAATTACCGGGTATAAGAGATATAACCTCGTTGTCTTTGGTTTCGGGCGTACTGCGGCATTGACAGATAATTATAGCTGTCTATCCGTTGTTGGTCTCCTTCAATGCCGTTCTATCGTGATGAGGCGTATCACTTACAATCTGGTGAGCATGTTGATCGTCCTGCACAATTATAACATAAAAAAATAAACGCACTGAGCAATCACAATCGTGTGGTTACAATTCGTACTGCGTCCCTTAGATTTGGCATTACCCGAATGAATTCGAAAACATGCTAATAACAGAAACACGGACAGTTTTATTACAATGCTATTACGGCACACCTCGCCGCGAATCGGTGGAGCGATCAAATGAAACAAATCGAACAAACTCAAGTGGGAATCGGCTCAACCCATTAAACGCGATTGCTTGTCGAAAATGAAAATGGGCATATATATTTTCGTTTGTTCCTCGTGTCGGTTATTTCATGTTTTTTGTCTGATTTTTATGCAACCCGCCGGGAGCTGCGTTTATACGCAACAAATTGCTCACTTTGATTGAGGGTCGGTTTTCTCGACATTTTCAGCTTCGTTATTTGAAGAATAATGAAAATCATCAGTCTATAACATCCTGATGAAGGTACTTTCCACATAGCATAGCCATGGGAAGTTTCTGGCCGAAACTCACCACGTGGGTTCAACGGTGGCTCACCACGTGGGTGTTTACTACTACCATCCTAAGATAGCAATCGCGATCGTCTTCTTAACGTGCTTTCCGAATCACGGAGGGACTCGTTATAATATTTTTGATTACCCCTCCAAAGAATTGTGCGGTCATTACTTTTATTTGTAATTTTTTAATATGGGTTATGTTGCCTGAAAATAAACGATTTTTTTTTATTTATTAACAGACCGCACTAGTTGTTACGCTTTAGCCCGAGTTGTTACGCCTTTGAGCAATTAAAATACCGACAGTAAACTTAATATCAATGACTGGGTACTCTATAAATATTTTTCTAAGTATGTTTGAATTGAAAAATTGACTAAGCAAACTGATTCTTTGTTGAGTTTGGCAAAGATCTTGAAACTAATAAGCCCAAGTCTTTTTAATGTAGATCTATCTAGTTTCACCCATTACGTCTGCAGGAAAAACCGAGAAGTTGTCTCTCAAGTTCGATTTCTCGTTTCGATGGCTGCGATTCGCGAAAGGAGCAAAAAGAGAGACCCAATTAAAAGTGTTCATGCATGGGCGGATCTATTCGGCTCCAATTTTATTGGAACGATTAATTTTATTGCGAAAATTTCTGGACAGCGGAACGAATGGAAAAAGAGAGTACCCGACATGGTTTCACCGACTTTCTAGGCTGTGGATTTAGGAGCCGCGAGCCATATACTAGTTAGCGTCAAAGAGTTATTTCAAACATGTCAAAAACATAATTGTATTTGAGTAACATCAAAAGAGTTAAATATTTCGGGATCGAAACTATGCACAGTTCACTTAATTATTGTTCTATGCTTGATCATCAGCTCATTAAACGTCCCCACCGAATGGTACGAGCCTTAGTCGTCCAGATGGGACACAGGCGTGCGCAGGTTTTCTCAAGATGTTTTCCTTCACCGTAAATTCGAAAACACATTGGTACGTGGCGGGGTTCTATGCCTAATCAAAATAAAAAGAAATATTTCCTGATCTGAGTTATTAGCCCTGCCCACTGCCACCTTACACAGCACGTTGAGTAAGTAACCTTCATTTGTTATATTGCTAATTAGTGTCTCTAATGTTAGTAATATATTAATATATACATAAAGCAAATCTAGAAATAAATCTGATAACTTTCGCCTGAGCACAGTAGATGCTCCTTATATTTATTGTATTACGATTTTATAGTTAACACTGATTCATATGAAGATTCAAAAATTTTTTTAGTCATGAATTGCCATATTTAAATAATTGTATAATCATATAAGTACACTAAGTATTACTGTAACTTTTAACAGCTTTATTTTTTCAGTACAGGCAATCTCGGAGAAAAAAATTGTGGTTGTTGGCATTTTTTATTAAAGTAGGAACCAAAATCGCTTGCTTTCCAGCCACAGCTTTTGTGGCAATGCGATGGATGGGTTTGTTCAGAGTTGAATCTAATCAAAGAACAGTGGAAAAATCATTGGATCGGTTATTGTAGGCGTGATGAATGAATTAAAAATTAATGTAATTGGAAACCGGTGGTTAGTGGGATCGTTTGTGCCTTTGAGTGCAATACAGGTTTGTTTATACAACATGATAAGGTTATGGCTGTCGTTTATTAATATTATTAAAAAGTGTATTCCTTATATCCCGTAACTCTAGGGTATAAAAATAACTTTTAAGAAACGAATGGCATTTGAATATTTGTTCACCTTATTTTAAATTAACATACGAAAATTCGGAAAAATATCTGTATTTCATGTGAAAATTTATTTCTCTCTCTCTCTCTTCACCCTGTTGCAGTCCACTGCTGGACATAGGTCTCCACCACTTTGCGCCAGATTATTCCGGTCCTGCGCTTTCCCCATCAAATCGCTTTTATTAATGTGAAATAAAATGTATCAAATTAATCTGCTCTTTTCCCAGACACATGAAGTGCGTTAGGTACTATACAAGTACAATAAACGTGATTCACGTATGTTATACCAATCCTTTTATGTTTATCTTTTTTAGAAGTTTGTTTATTTTTAAGGATTCGTCATGATTTTTTTTTAATCAAAGCTTATAAATCAATACAAGATGACGACATACTAAGTTATGGTTATTTTTGTACTAGCTGTTGTGTACGTCTGCTAGTACTTTATTAAAATAATCACAGAATAATGGGCGCTTTAACGTCAATTGTGAGTCTACATAATTTAAAAGGAAAAAAGACTCAATGTTTGAATTCAATTTCAGAGTTGCTATTCAAAATAGATTTTGCTTTGAGGAATAGTTTATTGATACTTGAAAAATCAAAGTAATCGACGTTATCTAAATAATGATATTATGAGTTCTTTTCATAGTTTCTTATTTTAGTTCTTCCTTGTCCTTTATTTACTATAACTCAAACATAATTTGTTTGGGTATATCAGTTAAATAAAAAGATGTTTATACTTAATAATAATAAATAAATATAGTAAATAAAGCGTAAATCCTGTATTATGGGTACTAAACAACGGATAAACATGCTTATATATATTTTTGTAAATACATACATATTATACATTGAAACACCCAGACCATTACAAACAGACATGTTTTACTGCCCGAGGATCAAACCCACTACAGCGACTTAAACACGCAATAATCATCATTTATGTCCATACCGTCACACTGCAGGCAATTACGCGCAGCGCTAAGTATAGCTGTGGGATATTTGGACCCTGACTCACCACGCGGGCCTAATGCAGATTGTTCGGTATTAACGACTACCCGTCTAAGATGTAGCCGGGACTAACGGCTTAACGTACACTCCGAATCACGGAATCATATTTTTTAGGCAATCAGGTGATTCAGTGTGTAATGTGTAAAAAAATAAAATAAAATAAATGTCCCTACAAAACTGTAAAAAGTCGCGAACCTTACACGATGCGGTTTCAAACATGGAGCGATTTAAAACCAATGTCCGATTTAAGACCAATATGGCTTGTATCGAGACTACCTCGTAGTAATCGAAACGTCTTGGGATAAATAAAAATATTAAAGATACCAACAACCGGAGCCCGCTTAGTGGGTAACGGCCAAAACTCCCACTAGCCATGTTGCGTAGGAACACGAGTCTCCATAGTGGGACGTTACAGGGAGATGATGGGTATTAAATATCATTCAATGTTGCGTGAAGTGTGATTTGTGGTGATTACGCTATCAATGCACAAAGCATTACTCTTACAGACTATTCTTACCCAAGTCCTCTGCATCTTCGCTCCACTCGCCCTCCTGTGCCCAGCAAGCCGCCAGCATCACTAGCATACGCCACTTTATTGACCACATTTTGCACGCACTATTTACATCATGACGTCACAGCACCCGTGCCACTGTCCTTGTCCACACTGACTCTTACTCGTTCGTGGTTGCATCGCGAGTGCCTAGATGGAGAAAAAAAATCAAACTTATTTTTTTTAATTACTGGCAGAAATAAACTACTTACTTAAAAAAACAATTATTTCACCACTAAGGGTTTTTTACGGATCATTAGAATAATTCGAAAATTATCATGCACGTTTTCTTCCTATATATAAATAAGAACTTTAATCACGTCTTAAGATTTAGAGATGAGAGGCATATTATCATGGATTAAGAAGCTAAGCATGCTTAGATATAATCCAGTATAATGAATTAGCGACCCGCCCTGGCTTCGCACGGGTACAATGCTGTTACTAAATACGCTACAAAAATCTGGGAACGTATAATTTTGATAAATATTGTAGGGTTCAGCTGCGTTTGCAATGTAAGTGGAAATAAAATACGACAGAACATTAGAAACCTCAAAAAAAAACAGTATTTCTCCACTGTTTAATGGATGTTATTATACATGTTATCCTCTTCTTCAATCACTCTATCTATTAACAACCGCATCAAATCCGTTGCGTAGTTTTAAAGATTTAAGCATACATAGGAATATAGGGACAGAGAAAGTGACTTTATTTTATACTATGTAGAGACTAAACTTATTTTGTGCAAAAATGTTTTGGATTCAGGATCCAATATTATGTTGCTTCAGTAACATTTCGTGTTGTGTTAACAAGGGCGTCTATCCATACGGCTGTCACTCACAATAACACAGTTCGGAACAAGACATCGGATATCATTGAGGAAATCGGCTTTCGTTTGATTTTTAGAGTGCAAAAGAATGCCATGAAGAAAATTCCTAGACTACTTGTTATCGTTGGTTTTCCCCGCGGATTTTTTTTCTTAACAACTAATCGGTGTGTTTGACTATTAAGAATTAGAGTGAAACCACACTATGATTCTTTATGTCAAGTGTCTAGATAGTATTTGGAGGGAGGAATTTTAAATACCATTGGTATTTTCATGTGTAGATTAATTTTATTGTGTGAGTAAAGTCGAGACGTGGAGGCATTCAGTTTTGATAGTTATTCATTCTCTCAATTTTGGTTAGGTGCTATAAAAAATTGGTGAAAATAGAGATTGTACATACTGCTTATACTTGTCTTTATTCTATATTATTAATGACATCGTTATATATATGTATTTAAATTTATATATACATATCAGCCATGTGAATAGGCTGTAATTAAGAATTTAATGAATAATCTCACTAAACTTTCTTCCTCAAAAACAACACCAGTAAGGTACAAATGAATAACGAATATAGGAAGGGAACAACAAACTACTTATACCACAATCATTATTGAAGAATAACTCTTGCCCTAATAAATCCTTGAAACCCGATTATCATACAAAATACATGGTACATTCACATAAAAAGAAAAAATCTAAGTAATATGACATATAAAAGTTAGAGAATGAAGTATATATCAAATAGCAATTGGCAATTCCGGATAGGGAAGGTTCGGCCTATAAAGTACGTGAGGCGGTCAAAAACAAACTTCTGCAATAAATAACCCGATCGGATAAGAGAAAGGTACGCACTCAGCCATTTTATATTCAATAAAAAATGAGATAAACTAAATTGTCTTACGATACAGTCCGACAGTGAATTTATGGAACAACATTGCTTTTACAACAACAATAACGTGTTTTAAGGAACATTAAACACTTGTACAAGCGAACTCCTTGGGATATTGAGAAAGTTGCCTCTTTCTCAGACTTTTACCGTGAGTTAGCTCCAACAATAACTTCACTCAACCTCATCATACGCTCCGAACCTTTCCCCTTTCCATTGGACCGAATATAATACAACATAATCGAGAAATATATTTTGCGTTACTGTTCCTAACCTTTCTGGAAACTTTTTATTCCCTCGGATAAGGGTCGGCCGCTTATGTAGAGATTAAAAGACATTATTTACCCGTGTTTGCGTAACCAAGCGTCAAAGTTTTATATTTCTGACAGGGGACTGAAAGCCGGCCCTTTGAACATGTGTTCTGTAGACGTTTAAACGTGTTCCATGTTCCAGCGGGCGAAGATTCACTGGGGCCTCCACCTGTATCGTCCTAAGTAATAATGACTTTGTGAAAATTTAAACAGCGCTCAACAAATTTCCTTAAAGGACGTTAACGCAGCTGCCATAATTTCACACATTTCAGGATACGGTTGGATTTATATGGGCGATAACCCGTAGTAAGCTCGCTGTGGAAACCATATTCCGCGGTAATGACCAGACGGGGGCCGTGGTGACCCGAAACCCTGCGTATGCCGCCCGAAATGGGCACCAGTGGCATGGAAGAACCCTCTTTCAGCCGAACGACAATACTGAATCTTTTATTAGTTTCGTGAATGGAAGGCCAGTTGACATAACCGTCGTCGACATCTGTTGTGATATCACGCCATCTTGGCTCGGAGTGCCGTCGGTTCTGGCGCGGGGTACAATAGATTTTTGCCGTGAGCGTGGAATACGGTAAGGGATTGAAATCGGTTTTGAATGGACGTACGTAACTAGGAGTTTTCTGAGACGTGTAGATTTTAAGTAAGGTACATAAGTTGGTATTTACTGCTTTTAAACTTTGGTCATTTTTATGTGAGGTAGTGTACTTAAGAAATTTAAGATCCTTTATCAACCAATTACTGAGATAAAACTGAAAGTTAGTTTAGAATTCCAATTTTATTTAGATTTATTAGTGTTAACCTTTGTAGTTTACATATTATTTTCTTTTTAACTTTAACCGATATGATAAGTATATTCTATGATACCTGTCTTATAGATAAGGTAGATAGGTATTCATATTTGTCTATAATAAAAAATAATTTATTTTTCTTATAGTATGTTTAATTTTAAATAATTATTAATTTTAATTATTCGATTAAATCAAATTGAATCCTATCAATTAATAGAGGATTATTTACTACTTATTCTTTTTCTTATATTTTTTTATAATCTGTAATGTTTTCTCGGTATTTTCTAAATAACTGTTTCTTACATACTGTTTTAGTGATCGTTTTTAAGGCAAAAATCACAAACGGAAACCTACATTTGTAAGACAAATTTAATCATCAAGTATTTTTTTTTAGATTTTTCGTAGCATGTTGATAATTCAACTCGTGTGTATCAGATTTGAACTCGACTTCGCATACCCGATCATCCCCGCCCATCGGGCGTAAAAGTCCGTAAACCGCCCATAAATTCAGGCCATAATCCCTAATCTTGTGTGCATAATTTCAGATCACACCCGTGTAACTGTGCTCGGAGTTGCCAAAATGACAGTTTAGATAACCCCCGAATTAAGCAAGTGCCTCCAGAGGGCACAGCCAACATTTCTATCCCGCCTTTCATTTGGCCCTCTGAGTTTTTCCCCCACGGACTAATTAGAATAAAAGAGTGTTAAACTTCCTCCTAACTGATGGACGCGTTTGCGTAAAGCTTTGGTACATTTGTCACCCTTGGGAGAACCGTTTTGGGTACAGTTGTGTCGACATGAATGCTTTACCCCGGATAATTTATTTTAATACTGAAGTGATTTGAAGTTGGCAAAACTTTGAGTTGATCACCAACTTGGTATTGTGCAAGCAGTAAAATTTAAGTTGCTTTACTTGATATAAAAGGTTTCTTTTTCGTAATTAGCTTTTTTTAAAATTAACACTGTTTTAATATTAATACAGTTACGAGTTAATAATATCATCATCATCCGCTCATCACCCGTAAGGGTGTTTAAGCCTTAGTCATCCACACAGGCCCAGTGCGGGTTGGCGGACTTCACGTACAGCCTTTGAATTTACCTTTAGCCTTTTGGCGTGCGCAGATTTCCTTCACCGTAAGAGCGTCGGATTAACGTACATATAATTTCTAAAGTTCTAAAACACATTGGTCCGTGGCGGGATTTGAATTTTTATAGCTAAGTGAAAATGAAAAGAGGCTCAATATTTCAATCCAATTAATCTGGTATGACGAGAAGTTAATATTTCACTATTTTTCATTCTGTAAGTATATGAAGGCTAGCAAAACGATAAGCGCTTATTGACGATTGACGCTGCAATAGTCTGTCGATGGGTGATCAAAATTAATACGTTATCTTTGCAAGTTTCGGCAGGCACACTTAGCCATTTGTAAGCCTGAGAAATTTGCACGGTAACAGTCTGGTAGTTGTCAGGATCTACTAATTCGCAATGAGCCCGGGGGCTTTAAACTTACTTGTTTTAATTTTAAACGAAGCAATCGATTTTATTCGCATTACATTAATAATTTTCATAATGCCAAAAGCTTGCAGATTTAATTTTATAAAAACATGTATAAGTATGGTTGAACTGTTTCTATGCAACCCTATTTATTTTCACCACTTTGCCTAACCATTAATCATCATTTGTAAGCAATATACGGGTTTTTGCCTTGTCATCATTAGCCAAACCTTCATAATGATCAGTCATAAATTCTACTAAAAGTGAAAGTAAACATTAGTGAAATATAATTTTAATTGGCTTTAACCTCAACAAAAGTACTATTGCAATAAAAAAATATAAAAGTACGATTTATAGAAAACAAATAATTTAGTTTACTTACAGTTTACTTTTGCAGTCAAGGGACGTCACTTTAAAATTAATTGTGCTTTTTCCGATAAGTTTGAAAACAAAGGGAATATTTATTGACAATGGATGTATGTCATGTTCAGAATTTAGCTCAATTGTAGCTTGATTGAAAAATTACAAAATTGTTTTTAAAATATCACTTCCAATGCATAAAATGCTTTATGGATATAAATATTAATTTCTTGACAGGAACAAGGGCAACATTTGCTATCGAATCGTATAAAATATAAATTACATTAGGGGTTATTAATTAGTCAGCCTTATTTATTATTAATAGATTTCAAATATGCCACTTGTTGTGATTAGTTACTTTGCGTTCTAAGTCGCTTGACAGAGCTAATCATCTGGGCAGTCTTTTCCAGTCCAATAAAATAGACTGTGTTGAAAAATGAGCTCCTTATGAAATAAACAAGTTAATAAAGAAAGCACTTTCAAGTAATTTTTAATGACACAAACGAGATGGAAAGTGTTACCGCCGCCCATGGCCATTTGCAACAGCTGAGGTCACAGGGATGCGATGCCGGCCCATTAAATAAGAATACGCTC
>PQWD01001242.1:60142-80353 GCA_019425675.1 Leucinodes orbonalis
AAAGGTTATCTGAAGTATAAAAATGTAAAATGTATGTAAGTAAATGGTACAAGGCTAAGTCAAGGGTCAATCCTATATTTGATCATGGTGTAGACAAGTTTCTCTCTGTGAAAATATTTGGAAGTATGAGTGAACCCTTATCTAAAAAGACTGCCTAAATAAAATGTATATGTCATAAAATGGCCAAGGAGATGCCAATTAATAGACAAAGTATCCTTAATGTACCGAAAGAGGTTATAAAATGTACCATGTATGAATATAAGAGAAATGGATGGATATGAAAGTTGTGACAAGTGACTCTATGAAAGAATATGAAAGAAAGAAGCTTAAGAATTGGACAAATATGCATTTATGTAAAATAAACAGGAAAACCAACGTTGTTTGAAATTTCTTACAAATGTTTTTGTACCTTATCATTTTAGATAAATTTATATTATATAACCGACTCAATTATGTACTCTAAATATAACAAAAAAATATGTAAGCCCGTCTGTCGTGTGTTATGTAAGTTATACTATTAAGATTTTTAAATTGCTATGATATAAATTTAATTAAACGTAGTATATATAAACAATAAGTTTAGAAATAAAAATTATTAATCATATTTCATTTCTTTAAATACGGGGGAGGTGTAGTGTGTGACACACCTCTCCACACATACGTAATATTAGTGTTAGTATATAAGCTTTGATTATTGTAATTTAAGAGACATTAATAAACTAGACTACAACAAGTTAAGACTCCTTTCATTACTCCCGGTGTCCCATCATTACACGACTAAGGCCTATACACCCGCCACTGGTAGGCTCGTGCCCCTCTGTGGGGATGTTTAATGAGCTGATGATGATAAGCTTGATCCGTCCACTCCTGAATGAAGGCCTCGCCTTATATTCTAAGTGAGCTATTCCTAGCGGTCTACACACATTGACAACCCACTTTACCCAGCCCGTCTATTAGATTGGGAGTCGACCTTCGCCTAGGCAATATTGCATCTTTTTCCGTTGCGTTGCGTCACTAGAAACCTTACCACCCGATCGGTCTACGTACCATGTGCCTGCGACTGCCACTTCCACTTATTAATCCTACGGGCTACATCGGACTCTCTTGCCCTCTACGCTATAATTACATCGGAAAACACCTGCATAGTCTTTATATTACACTTTGGGCAACATTGTGATTCTGCAATAGCTTAAATGAAAGGACCTGCTGGTAGGTAAATGAAATTAATTTCTGTTTATATCTAAGCCAAATGAATTGTTTTTTAAATACTAAATCACTGAAAGAATATTTGATTTGCTACAAAGCTTTGTCTACGGATTCGAGTGAAGAATCTCATTTTTGCAACATGTAGACACCTCAATGAAAATAATGGTCGTTTCATGGAGTACCTAGGTAAAATACTGACAAATTGGTGATTCTTTTACTTTCGTATTATCGGGGAGCAGTAAAAAATATCATTGAAACGTTAAATGTTGACAAAGTTTTTTTAAAATACATTCTTTAATTTTATAGTAAGTTTAATGGCTGTAACGTGTGTAAACGTGATCACTGACTGCGCGATAAAATGTACAATTTAAAATGGTCAAAATGTTATTTGTAAGAGAAGTAGGTTACCATTAGGAACCTTTCATTAGGAGGAAACAATTTTTGGCAAGCGTAGCGTAGGACTTTAAAAGTTTGCTAGTGGAGACTAGATAAGAAAAGCGGTCCAGGATCATCATCAGCTCATTAAATGTCCTACTGAGGGGCCGAGCCTACCGATAGGGTGTATAGGCCTAAGCCGTCCAAGCGGCCCGTGCGGATTGGGGACTTCAAGCTCAATCTCTTCACAGGCGTGCGCAAAATTCTTAACGATGTTTTCTTTAACTTAAGAGTGTCGGATAACGTACAAATAATTAAAAAATACAAAAACACAATTAGGTAGCTCATTGTTTTGCCTTCCTATCTGGAGGGTGCAGGTTTAAATCCGCCACATACAATTATTTTCTAAATTATATGTTGCTTTAACCGATGCTCACTCTTACTCTTACGGTGAAGGCATCGCGAGGAAACCTGCGCACGCCTACCAAGAAATTGAAAAGTTGTGCTGGATGTACGTGACGTCGGCCAAATCGCACTCAGCTCGCGTCGACTACTACAGTGCCTGTACAGTGCACACCCTATACGAGTAGGCTTATGCCCCTTGGTACGGACGTAAATCAGCTAATTTTGACGAAGTAGGCATTCCGTAGTTATTATTGCAACATTCAGGAGGAAAATTATTGTACGCTGAGAAAATTGAATTTGCTAAAATGTGTTTTTACATAACTTTAGGAAAGATTAAAACGATTAAGAGTTATTTCATGTTAAAGCTGTTTAGTTGCTCTATTAAAGATTCTTTTTCTTGAACCTTAAAAGCTATATAATGATGAAAATAAAACAGAAAGGTCCACTATGTTTAAACTGCAACAGAGTTTTAAGCTTTAGCTTCACTTTTAGTAAAACTGTTTACATTAATTAATAATGCAAGGGCTTATCTTTGCAGAATTAAATATTTGTACAAAAACTTTGTCGTAATGTAAATTTGTGCTCTGTACCTGGGTTTTAGTTTGAAATATTTTTTAACCCTGTTGGATAATGTTTCATATACGAGTGGGTATATTTATAAGAACAATCGTCCGTTTGGAAAATTTTTATCCCTACTTTTCTTATATTCTTAAAAAAGTGTGTCCTTGGCTTCTTAAGTATTGACGACCCATCTGCTGTTAGTTGTTGAGATGTCGACTCTTACACTAAGTGCATGAACTTTGTATGCATGAACATGTCTGCTTGTATTGGTCTGAGTATTTCCTATGTATAATTTGTATGTATTTACAAACAAATGGAGAGTTTGTCCGTTGTTTAGTTTTTTTAATGTTATTAGTGTACAGGACGGTCTGGACGTTCACCTGATGGTAAGTGATACGCCAGACCATGACACAGGGGCATTAAAGGAGACCTACAACTGATAG
The DNA here is from genome assembly GCA_019425675.1 of Leucinodes orbonalis. Taxonomy (NCBI): domain Eukaryota; kingdom Metazoa; phylum Arthropoda; class Insecta; order Lepidoptera; family Crambidae; genus Leucinodes; species Leucinodes orbonalis. Next base: position 63,133 of record PQWD01001242.1, read on the forward strand.
ACAGTTATTATTCTCCATCAATGCCGCACTGCGCCCGTCACCCGAGACAACAGATGTTAGGTCTCTTATACCCGGTAAATACCCATTTTATATTTTATTATTGGCTTGCCACTAGATGGAGCTGTGGGAATGTTAGTGGATATTTAATAATATTTATTTAATCATAAGTATTTAGTTCTTTTTATGTCATTGTGCCCACAATGATCTGATCAATATCCAATATTATACACCATCGTACCGCCACAAATATTGAAAAAAATATTATCGAATACAGAAAATGATATGTTCAATGAAACAATTCTAAATATATTAGAAAAATAAATTTGAATTGAACTTTTATAAATAGATATCAGAAAAGTACTTGTTAACTTTGCTCTTGAATGAAATATTTGTATATTATTATTTAAATTTTGAGAAACATGACGTAGTACAGGTTGCAAAATTTACCGCAAAATAGCAGTCACAGATTTTAGAATCACTATAGTACCTAACATGTATTTCAGAGTACTATTAAGAAATTTCATGAATAAGTTTACTTTACAAGAAATGAAAACATTTTAAGATGAGAATGCATTATATGCTAAATACAAACCTAAATACCTACATGATTGCTTGTTAAACGTGTAAGCTATGAAATTAACAAATGATTTTTTTCGAGTAGTAGTACGTTTAGAAGAATTAAGAAAAAAATATGCTCTATATTGTAATTATTGGTTTGAATTTGTTGACTCCTGGTCCTCTCAAGATTTTATTATTGAGAATGTAGGTTTTTTATATTTAATTTGTTTCAAGCATTAGATCTATTGTAACTTATGTGTCATTCAGACTACAAGTTTAAACAGATGACAGAATATTTTTCACGCTTGATATTTTTAACTAACATAATTACGATATAGACATCATTTCAAATATTAATTTTATCGATTTGCCGCAGGAATTAAGAAAATATTTCTAAATTTACATATTTCTACCCCTTGTTTGAGTAAGTTTTCTCTACACCTAAAAAACTAAGCGAATTCACGTGTACATACAAATGACACCCTCGGCAACCACGGTCAGTCATAAAAATCACAATTTCAACTCCAATCAACAAGTGTAATTAATGTCACAACCAACACAAATGAATGGTCGATTAATTTTGTCACACGATCGCGCGTGTTGTGCGCGGCGTGACAACCACACGCCTCGGCCGGCGAACGAGCACTGATTCGGCATTGGCGGATGTTTTCCAAAGGTGAGCAATTCGTACCGACTCGGCCACCCTCGGAAACCTTCGGGCTACTCATCTCGATTCGATTGTGAGGAAAGAATTTCATATTTTCGCCAAGTACAGAATTTTCTAATTGAAAAGGTGCTTCAAACTGTAGCGTCACAGTGAGGTCTAACTTTAAATTGAAATGTTTTCGAGTTCGCATTCAGCCGGATTTCGTTAGATTGTGCTGAACAAAATAATTAATAAGGGATTAAGAGTTTGATTGTGAAATTAGGTTGGTATTTGTTGACGAAAGGTGAATTTGAGAATGGTTCGAATAAGTTCGCAGCAGTTGCGAGTAGAGTTACAGTGGAGAAAGTAGTGTACATTTAAATATAGAACTCACGTCACTTAGTTTAAGCAATGTATATCTACGCTTCCTGTAGGAATGGTTTACAGGTTTAAGGTATTCATGACACATGAGCCTACTTGTACAGGGTACATAAGTCGCAGGGACAACAAATCGTCCACACAGGCCCAGTGCGGATTGGCCGACCTCACGCACAACCTTTGAATGTCTTCATTGGGGAGCGAGTTTCCTCTCGATGTTTTCCTTCAAAATAAGGGTGCCGGATAAACGTACATATAATTTCAAAAATCGAAATGACATTGGAATATAAAGGGATTCGAACCTGCACCCTCTAGATCGGTAGGCAACAGTCCACACCAAAGGGCCAATGCGCTCAAGCCGATAATTTTATTAGCTCCTGTGTCATTGTCCCAAAAACACACATTTGAATTTATTTTAATATATTTAGCTGGACAGAATCTGGTACACTGGTACTATGATACTTCCTATCGAAACGAATCAATAATGAGTCCACCATTAACTACTGATACTAAGCGTTGTATTTGGCAGAGGGAGTGATGTTCCTAAAGACTTAAATTTACGCACACACGCGTGTGCGTATACTCGCTATAATACACATATAATAAAGACTTGATTACTTAATAAGCGAATATCCAAGAATTAGTTAACCACAAACTAAGTGAAAAGTATAGAATAACTTCGGTAAACTTGGCAGTGTTATTGTACTGCTATTGGAATTAGTTCGAATCGATAAATGATGAAGATTGAATGCGCGAAGTAAGTAGTAAAATAATCAATCTTAATAATTTATTAGGTGGTAGACTCGAGAAGCCTAGGTAGGTACCACCGCAGTGCCAGATATCGTCCAGTACAAAGGAGTGTTATGCTCTATTGTGTTTCAGGATGAGAGCTATGGTGAAATTAGCGGGTATAAGCCACCTAGCATCTGTTGTCTTTGGTGACGGGCACGGTGCGGCATTGATGAAGGATAATAATTTTCTATCAGTTGTTGGTCTACATAGACAAAAGACAAACGGGAAACTTACGAGTATAATGTCATCCAGATAAATGAATTTAATTACAACGTTGTACAATGACATTAGAGTATAAATGGCCAGACGATATGAATGCAAACACTTAAAGGCCAATTTATATCGGTAGGTATCGCATGTTAACGTAAATAAAAGAGATTTTAATATGATGTACATTTATTTATTTCATAATTCACCGTATTTATTAAAATTTATTAACAAGTATGAAAATGTATTCTTCGCTAAAAGAAAAAATTAAACACCCACCAAAGATTTATTTTCTTTAGAAAACAATACCATAACCTGTAAATTTTCCAGCTAAATTTCCAAACGATCGATTAAGCCTTAACATATTTGAAGTAAAAGCAAAGTGAACTATTCGCCATTCAATCAGTGAAGTTCGTTCAAAGTCATGAAGACCCGAGATCTATTTCAATGAAGGTCATTTTATGACATTCCAGTGAACGGAAACTTGGATTGCAACAGATCAATCACTTGGCTCTCCATTTCGCTGTGCTAAATGGGGTTCATTTGAGAATACGAGGAATGAACAGATAAGTAAATTACAAAGAATAGTGCATTCCGACTGTGAAAGTACAATAAAACTGAGGATGAATATGTTATTTATATTATTTGTTTTTTACGTCAAAATTTAAAAAGTTGTGATTCCGATTTAAACCCTTTATTTGTGCTTAAAGTTACTGTGTGGATATTACTTTTATATTTTTTCAGACAGACCATCTTTGCGATCACTATTGCGCCTTCACTGCCTACTAGTATCTAAAGTGAACAAAATTAATCTGATTAAATTATAACATTATGAGCAAAATACTTCCCAACGGAAAAGGGTCCGGCCCTCGCCAAAAAGTCGCTGGCAAAAGCTAGTTCCGGCCAAACGTTTAAATCACGAACCCCAACATGCACGATGCTTATTTGCAACATCAAATGTGAATTTAACTTATTTGACCGTAAACTTCAGGGCCCAAAAATAATTAACCTCATCCCCTCGTATTGCGTTGGGAACTTTCCTAATTCACGTGTCCGCAACATTCGACCGGAACCGAAGTATTTGATGGAAGCCCTGGAGGGACATTACCAGTGCCCACAAAGAGATTTCAGGCTTATTCAATTTGAAACAGACGGTTTAAATAGTTCAACGGATTCCGAGCGCGCTAGTCCGCGATGAGCGCCGCGAACTATGTTTCTATTTGATTTTCTGTAACAATTACTTTTTTGCAATGGGTTGAACGAATGTGCTTGTATTTAAGTTTGACGAAGTTTGTGTTTACTATAAGCTTCATTAGGGGAAACTTTTTATGCATACATTCGTAATTGTTGTCTGATTAAGTCAAACCCTCTCACTGCAGAACTAGGTTTTTTATCTTCAGTCCTTTAAACTTATTGTCGTCCTCAGCTGGATAAAAGGGCCCTCTTATTTATACCAGATAGGCATTCAAGACGCATTAAACAATCTTTTCTAATAAGACTTCAAATTTGCATATTATCTAAACGTAGGATTGGATGAGTATCAGCATGATCAAGTGGTCTTATTATTATTATTTATTTTTTACTTCTTATCTCTCTTAGAGAGGTGGACGTTTCAGATGCACGGGCCTTAGCAAACTGCATTCAAAATTACAATTATTATTTTATTTACGTTAAACTAAGGATTTTTTAACAATGCGACGAAATTTAAGTGTTTAATATTTCTACTTTCTTAAACAATTTATATATTTATTATATAATACCGAATTTCCATAACAGTCTATAAAGTAAAATACACATATACGAATAATTTTAATTATATTAACGTATTCCTCTACTATTTTAGAGTCTTCAATTTTACTGAGACCCATAAAGCAGTGGGCTACGCGTGGTTATTCTTGTATTGTTTATTCTTGTACCAGGGTTGGACGATAAATACCCCAGCTTTACCACTTGAAATTCGTGAGTATTACCACTAGGGAGTTAGCTGTTTGAGGCTGACTCTCAAAGCCCGAGGGTACCATTTTTCACAATTTCACCCTTAAGAGTGCAAATGCCGCAAGCTATTTTGCTTGCCACCGCACTTGTGCTTTATCTAATGGCTAATTAATGCTTAGATATAAATAAAAATCCACTGACCAATTAAAGCGTAAAGCTAGTAATACGAGTGCTAAATACTGACAAACATACTTATGTTCTTTTTTGCCAATACACACATATTATACATAGAAAACACCAAAAAATTATAATCAAATCTTAGGCGCTTGAGCATATTTTACTATTATGCTCAAGCAGATTTCTCTTATTAAATCAATACCTTTGACCTAATAACCGCCGAGATTCAAGATAATATAAAATCTAGTTTATTGAATATATGATATTGTGGCGGTCAAAGGAAACTTAAAGAAATATAATTGAATATTCATGTAGTAAAGTGCAAATTTAAAGTATAAATTAAAATAAATATTTATCCAAAAACAACAGGTTAGGTGACCGCCCTAATTAACGGTCGAAGAGAATGGCAATATTTATATATAATTTCCTCGAAATATGTTTAGCTGTTGTATAGGACTGCTATGTCAGAGATTATGTGGGCACTAAAAATGTAACATGAAGGTTGAACAATAGATGAGAAATGTTTATTTGCATTCACATTTTTTTTATTAGTTATTGAATAATGCTGATGAAATGACTACAGGTATAACTATTACTGTTATACAAGAAATCTCGCCATGGCGCAAGTAACAGTGCCATTACTCATAGCTCTACTGCGGGGTTTTAGAGTAAGTCATGAGTACACGTCCCTTAGGGATAGCTTCTTTAAAAATAGCTAAAGACAAAGATCATATAACATTATGGCTAAAGATAGAGAAGATTTGTCGTCAAAGTAACCACTAAACAAGACTGATCTATACTAATATATAAAGCTGAAGAGTTTGTTTGTTTGTTTGAACGCGCTAATCTCAGGAACTACTGGTTCGATTTGAAAAATTCTTTCAATGTTAGATAGCTTATTTATCGAGAAAGGCTATAGGCTATATATCATCACGCTACGAGTAATAGAAGCGAAGCAGCAATGAAAAATGTTTTAAAATCGGGGGTATTTTTTCATACTTGGAGCTTCCGCTGCGTACGCTGAGTGAACGGTTAAAGTTTCACAAAAGTCATGTATGAGAGTATTGTTCCCCTTTTTAAAGGTCTATTAAAAAATCTGCGACAGCATATGTCTATCTTTTAAGGTTAGCTCACTATAACATATTTTTTGCAAATTCTGAAATTTACCCCGAAACCTTTAAAGTTGGAGAGAGGGGAAATCCTATGTATAGCGATAAATGTAAGTACCGTGTTATCCAGAATTTAATGCGAGCGAAGCCGCGGGCAAAAGCTAGTTTATAATAAAGGGAAACTTAATAGATTTAGTGTATAATGATAGCAGATTAAAATGACGAAAGATTCACGTGACAGGTGACTTACATACAAAATAAACAGCAGAGAATAGGTTGCAGCTCTCTTTCCCTTTCATTTATAGTTACTGTAATCTGGAAAACGCTAGCTAAGCTTGGGAATGATGGCACAGCTTTTATTGTTCTAATATGTGCTTCCAATCGCAAAAAAATATTACCTAAACATCTTTCAAGTGCTCAAACACGAAGATAGTTTGATGACTAAGCAGCTGGCGCATTTGGTTGATAATCGTGCAAGTTAAGCAACTAAGACCAGTCATTGGAAAAAGTATTATCTTCATGCTTCGTAAGACACTAACGTGTCTTCAAAGTTATTGGTCCCAGCGATAATCTAAGGATCATAGTCGTTAATACCAACAATCCCCATAGGGTGCGGTGCATGTGCTGATTACGGCGTGTATGTCATCAGCTCATTAAACGTCCCCACCGAGGGGTACGAGCCTACCCGAATAGGGTGATTAGGCCTTAGTCGTCCACGCGGGCCCAGTGCGGGTTGGGCGACTTCACGCACATCCTTTGAATCTCTTTGCAGGCGTGCGCAGGTTTCCTCACGATCTTTTCCTTCACCGTAAGAGCGTCGGGTTACGTACATATAATTTCGAGAAATCGAAAATACATTGGTACGTGGTGGGATTTGAACCTCAGCCCTCCCGGTAGGAGGGAAACAGTCCACACCATTTAGCCACCGATACTCGTCATTACGGCATAACATCCCTTTACTTTTGTTGTTGGATGATCTGTATCCAAAGAAGTGGAACATTATAAGCTAGTTGACTAATTGATTAAATTATCAAAGATACCTTGTTGGATTCTAAGACCATGTCAAACAGTTAAAATCTCGTTACGTAAAAAAATCCTATAGTCAAAATGTAGTAAGTCAACGTAACCAAATAAAAGAAAACGTCGGCAATTCGAACAGTTATTTTTGATGACGTTATCGCAAACTCTGCGAAAACGGAATACAGTCTAGCTCATGGTGAATAAATTGGCTTCATCTTCCGTTTGGAAGAGGTAACTTGCAATTGGTTTAGGTGGTAAAAGCAGATAGGATTTTATATTAAAATTGTAGAAGGAATCTTAGAAGAGATTAAATGGCACAGCCTAACACAGATTTAAATAGAGTATTTTATAATAGTATTGGGCTAAATTAAAACCCAACTCCTGTATACACAGAACTTAATTCGTTACTATTCGTTATAAAGAACCCATTCATTGAACATCTAAGAATTGTGTATTAACCAAAATCTAGTGTCATATTCATAATAAGGTACTTTGTCAGTGTTTCAATGTTTGATGTGGTTGCGGCCTTAATAGCCTTTAGATATATATATTTGTTTGCGATTCAAGAAGCACTTTGAAGGACGTTTAATATCTCCCAGAAGGGGTGCGTGCCTTATCAGGGCGTACTCGCCTTAAAGCTGGAATTCGCGTAACAGTACATAGAAATATTTGTTGCTTGTTAAATATTTCTAAATATTGTATATAGCTCTGTATGGAAGATCAAAAGTTTTCTTGCGTATACGAAAGTTGATATTGTTTTGTCAATAGTGGCATGTAGTTGTCTTTTGTTTGTTAAACGCCTTTACAGAGAACTGGGTCACTTTTACTCAATACACTTAGAAAACTTTCACTAAAAATGATTGATTTATAAGAGAAATTATTGATTTATAAGAACAAAGATTGTGTTGCAAAATGAAGCTTAAATGCCATTTATACATATAAATTAATGAAATTAGAAAAACACTTTTTATGATTTCAGTTATTTAGGTGGTGTTTTGTTTTGTGTTTTTATTCAAGGTGTACCCACGTTGAAATTTATCTGCAATCTAGCCTGGTGACACTTTATGCATTATTTATAACTGATAGATTGTTTTCTGTCTGCACTAAAAATTTAAGGAACATAAATTACCTACCAGTACCTAACCATGTTAATTTAAGTAAAATAAACTTTTTGATCGGGGCTTGTAAAGATAGCAGATTGGGGGCAACTTAAAAAATCAACCTAAAACTTTGTGTAGATCTTGTTTCGAATAAATAACAAGCACAAATACAATAGTAAGTCTAGATTGGCTTGTATTGCGTGATCTCTCCGACCAGTCACGGTAGCTTCACTGCACTAACTAGAAGGTTTCTTTGTTCTTAAAGCACTTAAACCTTTTTTGTTTTGTATTCGTGCACGACTCATAAAGATAACAGCTTTATGGAAAAACCAGGTAATTTTGCAATGATTGATTAGTCAATTAGATTTAAACGTGCAATGTTAAAAGTAGATGTTTTAGGGATATTTTTAGGTTTTTTTTTCAATATTGTCATATAATCCACCATTAGTTGTGGTTCCCTTGTCTGCCCAATGACGCCCTATAATTCAGAAGGAGGAACTAATTTTATTGATGGAAATCTGTCTGTTTTCATGTTAACCTCCTAATTAATGATATCCACTAACGCACAATAGTGAGTTTACTTCTAAGCAAATTTATGAAAGTAATTTAAAAAAAAAATCTGCGGTAAAATAGTTAAGATACTCAATCACTATCAACTGTAATAACGAACTATGACAGTTTAAAAGTACATATGCAGTAGTGAATTTCGATGCAGTCCACATCTCTCGGTCGCTTCTTTCCTAATTAATGCATTACAACTGCTTGCCTAGCGAGTTCAGCGCTTAGTAGCGCTGGATCGCTGGAGGTGTCCATTTAAATTAATTGTCGAAAGAAAAATCTCGAAATTAAACGCTGCATTTGCTATTTCCAGAGTTTGCTGTTATCGACGTGAGTCCGCTTTTTGTGTCCATTTGAAAATTGCATTAATCTTTGTCCCGAAAAGCGATTTCATCTAACCAATTTAAATTCAAATTGTTTTATCATAGCGCGAATAGTTGAGAGTTAAATCTACTATAGACAGTTATATGTTCTATTTCCTGGATAAAATACATAAATATCGGGACATTTAGATACATAGTATATGTGTCTAAATGTCCTGTGTAATTAGCTAACATAAATTATTTTCTTTTATTTTACGAAGTGAACAGGACGCTCACCTGATGGTATTCGTAATTGATACGCCACACCATAAGAGAGCGGCATTGAACGAGACCATAAACTGGTAAACAGTTATTATTCTCCATCAATGCCGCATTGCAACCGTTACCTGAGACAACAGATGTTAGGTCTCTTATACCTGGTAATTTCACTAACTACAGTGCCCTCATCCCGAAACACAAAAGTGCACAGCACGCTTATTTCACGGGATATTTTGACGAAATCTGGGACTGCAGTGGTACATACCTAAACAACTCAGTATCGAGTCTACCTCCAATTAAGTTTCTTTCGTAATAGTTTGCTATAAGCATAACTATTATGTAGCTTGAATTGTGCGATCGTCTACTAAACACACTATCCGCCACGCCATCGAACCGTTGTCGAGATTTACTTGAATCGTACGCAGTCTCTTTATTTTACTTCGAATTAATTAATATTTTTACACCATTATTTCTAAGGAAATCATTTTCTTTAGTTCAATGTACAGTTAACATCCATAAGCTATTTTGGAATAGTTATAATTTTCTAAAACATTGCCAGTGGACAAGTCCAGCAGTTCAAATGCTGATTTAAGTCCAAATTATTTCATAATCTTAGTTGTAATACTTGTATTGTGGTATATTTAGATCAACGTTGAGTCTCGTTCTAGAATACGGGCACTAGAGTTTAAATTCTCACTGGCAATTAGGAAAAGCCAGTTTACACCTTGATTAGAATTTGTGAAGACAAAGTAAATTAACAGAGGGCTAGTGTTCGCCGCAACATCTATCACTCAGGCGTCATAGTACCGGGCCGGTCGTGCCGTATCGCGACGACATCTGACCTGACTCGAGTGCCGGACGAGTGAGTAGTGCCGCTTTTATACGACACGAGACGTAGGCGACACGTTACCGGAACGACATTCTGTTTTTTAAGTACGTTAAAAGACGTTTAAGATTTCCAAACTTATAACTTAACCTTCCTTTGCACCTCTTTGATTTTTAACTCATTTATTTTAGTAAATATATTTGAGGAGAACGACCTCCGGCAGGTGATATTATGAAGGGTTTATAAATGCTGAGGTTGAGTTTAGAACCAAGCAAATAGATGGATAAGAACGGAGTAAGATCGGAGTCGGAGTTAATATGTGAGATAGTTTAACAAGGAATTGCTTGTATTTTTATATTGTATTTAAATTAATGTCATATATAGTGGTGTCAGTTCACTTGACCTTTACTTATAAATACTTGTGGATTACAGGTAAATGTTTTAATTTGTATAAATAATACGGTGACACAAAGAAAATTGCTTCGAATGATATTCCAGTTGTATTTCCAAAGATTGAATGAAAAAGAAAGAAAATTATCCTGACCAAAAATATAATTATATGAAATTAAAAGTAATAGATTATAATAATTTATATTATAAGAAATAATAAATAATTGTTTATAAAAGTTGCGCAGTCTGTAAACACTTTGATGCCGACGACGACAGATGAAGTTTTACAAGATATATATTTTTTTCTTTATTTTACACATCAGATCATAGCTTCTTTACATAAATTCAGGACTGTCAGTTGTTACAGTGCCCTGCTCGCTCCCAAAACACAAAACTGCATAAGACTACTTCCTGTTTTGCGGGTCAATATTTGTCACAGTAGCTTAAACAGTCTGCACAGATGTGGAGAGACTATTCACAGCGAGGTGATTTAGCCAATCAATTTACTATAAATTTCATCTCAGCTTATTATAAGTCCCCGCCGAGGGGCACAAGTCTCTTCTAAAAAGGGTGTATATGCCTTCGTCGTCCACGCGAACCCAGTGCGTGTTAGCCGGGTTACGCATAACCTTTGAATCTCTTCGTAGGCGTGCGTAGGTTTTCTCTCGATGTTTTCATTCACCGTAAGAGCGTCGGATAAGAACGAAAATTTGAAAACACATTGGTTCGAGAGACAGAACCTAGACGTAGGTCAGCAGGTAACAGTCGACACCAATAAGCCACCAATGCTCTAAATATTTATATAAAACTTTTAAAACATCGCACCCTATAAATCGTCCTCAATGCCCCTTTTGACATAATAGACAATGAGTCGCTGCTTGTTAATACTCTTTCGCTAGCTTCCTAGGGCTCGACGGTTAGCTTCTAACTCGTGATAGCTACTCGTTAAAAGATACTTCGTCGGTTTTAAACTAGCGTAAAGTATGTCGGTTCACTTTCGCAACTTACAGTTTACCTTTGGTTAGTTGAGCGCAGGTTTAAGACGTATGTTGACAAGCATCTGAGCGTTTAAGCGGAGTGAATGTTTGTTTTTGAAAAGCAATTTCATCTTTAAGTGAGATTTCTTGGATAGAGAAATTTATTTTGAAGAAGTATAAGTTTTGTATCAATGTTTATATTTTGTGCCAAACTATTGCGTTTCCAATTATTGAACATCTTGAATTTAATGTTGCATCTAATTGACATTGAATTTCAATAATATCTCTAAATAAATGAGAAATTCAGGCCTCCCCTTATGACCTCAACTTTAGGTGCTCGGACCATAACCCGTCGCCCTTGGTCCAATACGCGCTTGCTATTCGGCAGCAAACATCGTGAGCAATTGAGGTTGGCTTTAATCCCAAAATATGTAATCTAGAAACCATCCTTAAATTAAAATTGATATCGATATATTACGAGTATAAATAACAATAATTTATACTTGTCTGTAAAGTCAGTTTATGATTTAGTATATAGAATACCTCCACCTATTCCTACATGTTGATGAAGATAAAAATATGTATGTACTGGTACTGGCCATTTATTTATATAATCTTTACCAGCAATGCAGGTTGTCGAAATTGATTATGTTGAGTATTGATAAAGACCACGTCCACCTAATTTCATGATATAGCCGAAAAATATTCATCACCTGATCTGCTGCACTGTCAAACGTTAGCAAACTAAGTTTACGTAATGCCGCAAACGTAGACGTCCCCGGAATGTACTCGACGACCAGACACCTGATTACCATCGCCACCGTTGCGGACAAAGCGTGCAAAACATCATTGCAGACTACACGTAGCTTCATGACCGAGGTCCGCCCCAGGCGTGTGACAAACGACACTGGCATAGTAAGAAATACCAGTGCCTATAACCTTACCAGGCACAAAGTTAAATAGAATCTCGATAAAAGTTGAACTACTTATGCATTGTGATTTGATCTCTTAATATATCAAACAAAACTAGACGCATATTTTTATTAGTGGTCAACACTCTGAACCAGAAACCGCAAGGTTCACACGTCAATGCGTCAACAGCAAACATATTCGAATTTCAACTGTAAAATCCATACTAATATTATAAATGTGAAAGTATCTCTGTCTGTCTGTTTGTTACGCTTTCACGCCTAAACGGCTGAACGGATTTTATTGAAACTTAGTATGTTGATAGAAGGTAACCTAGAATAGGTTTTAGGCTATTTTTTGTCCCGTTTTCACCCCCCACTTCCCTAAACCCATTTTAAGGAAGGTTGGAAGTTTGTATGGCACATTCCGCAATTTTTTTAGTACGACGCTGAAAGCTTTTGACTGCGTCGACCATGAAACACTTTTATTAAAGTTGAGACATTACGGTGTATCAGACTGCTCATTAAGTCTTATAGAATCTTACTTATCGGAAAGAGTTCAGAAAGTCTGTATTCATGGCATAATTTCGCAAGGCGCTCTTTTGCGCATGGGAGTATTCCAGGGTTCAATTTTAGGCCCTCTCTTATTTTTAATATATATAAATGACCTCCCTTACTATTGTAAAAGCCTTTCGGATATAGGTCTATTTGCTGATGATACGTCATTGATTTTTAATGGGAACAGACGTAAGGAGACTATTGACGATGTAAATAGAGCTCTGTCCCAAGTTATGGATTGGTTTACTGCTAACAATCTTTTACTTAATGCTAAAAAAACTAAATGTATAAAATTCACTATGCCCAATGTAAGGCAGGTCGAGACCAATATAACTCTAAATAATGATCAAGTGGAGCTAGTGGACTCCACTGCCTTTCTAGGCATAACTTTAGATTCAAAACTGCAATGGGGGCCTCACATTGAATCCCTGGCAGGTAGACTTAGCTCGGCAGCTTATGCTGTTAGAAAGATAAGGCTCTTGACAGATATAGAAACGGCAAGATTGGTTTACTTTAGTTATTTTCATAGTGTCATGTCGTATGGTCTACTGTGTGGGGCTCGGTTGCCGACATTAATACAATATGTGTGCTACAAAAAAGAGCTATTCGTTTTATCTACAACCTTAGACCACGTGACTCTCTTAAGGAACTTTTTAAAGAAATAAATATAAGGACTGTAGCATCGTAATATATTTATGAAAATTTAATTTATGTTCGTAAATACTATAACACCTCTAAGGAAAATTGTGATTCACACAATTTTAATACTAGGAATAAAACAAACTTGCTGTTCCGGACTTGAGACTATAAAATAGGTAAATCTTTTATAGGAAGATGTATAAAGTTTTCAATAAGGTACCGCAAAATATTGTAGAGTTGCCCTTTCATATGGAGGGCGAGTGGAAAAATTAGCTACGTTAGATGGATGTGTTAATATTTTGTTTTTGTCCCGAATATAACACAAGTTATTTATTGTTGAGGGAAATTTTCTTTCTTTTTATTTATAATGCTCCAGGTAGCTTTTGATTTGTTTTGAGCTGAGCTTATAATAAAATTATTTTGGGATTATTGTGTCAAGCAAATAATTTAAGACGTATTGAATAGTTTTGTAGTAGAGTTATTATGTTGGGTTGGTGACCTTTTATATATCCAAAGAAGTGATTTTTTATTTTTACTACAAAGCCTAATTCCTCGAGAAATCCACCTCTGTTTTTTCCTTGTCTTTAATTTGATAGTCAAATTTGGAAAACACAAGTCATAGAAAAAACGTATTGTTTCGTAGAAAGAGTTATAAGCTTCATTTACATCAGTTTGTTTATAAATTTCGGATAAGCTAATACTTCCTATGGCATCATAAAATTTATATATGTACATATATTATATATATGTACATATATAATTTTTTTTTTCGGAAATGTACTCCAAAACCATTAAAGTTGGGCGGAGATTCCTATAAATAGTGATATATATGAATACGTATATATAATTATTTTTTTCGGTAATTATTTTATTTATTTATTTAAAAAGGTACACCATCAGTATATAAACACAACATTGGACAACATGTAGTTAAAGGTTATGGTCTGGTACATATACCCTTTATAGGCGTACACAACATTGATAAACATTAGAATAATGGACCCAAAAACCTTTAAAGTTGGGGGGTTATCACAGTTTACAAGGTAGAAAGCTAAAATAAGTATGAGAACTATTTGTCACGAATAATAAATCTTGCATATTTAAGTTTTTGCAAATCGGCCCTTAAAGCCTTAAGGGGTAATTTATATTTGACTTTTCCCAGTTTTTAAGGTGAAAAGCAAAAAACTGGTATGCGAAGCGAAAAAGAAGAAGCAGTGTTGCAGTGTTAAAATTATTCTGATTTCGTTACCAGGAAAGTGGAGCCATGTTGTCCCGAATTTAACGCGGGCGAAGCCACGGGCAAAAGCTAGTGTTAACATAATTCCAAGTAACGGAACAACCAAAATGAACTGTTAAATAAGGAAATCAACAATAAGTAATCACCGGAATACCGTAAAGTTAATATAAACAATTTAGATTCGACTCGTGTCCCGTGGCACAATCGACTTTCCACCAGATATTTCAGATTTGCCGAAATAACTCGCTAACTTTAGATAAAGGGCTGTAGTTGGCTGTATCAGACCGCCCTAATTTAATTACATTTTCCCGAATGGAATTCAACGAATGACTCTAAGTGATGTACTGACGCAATTATAGGTCAAATGTTCGGAATAACAAAATAAAATAATGAAGGATTAAAACATCAGTTCGTAGACGATGATTTTAAAGTGATTATTCTCGTTATATTTTAACATATAGACTTTATGAAATAAAGGTTATGACTATGTTTATTTCATTAGTCCTCTTTTTTCCTTTTTTCTTTTCTTTCTTTCTTTCTAGTCCTAGTAGTTGGGTGTTAAAACGCGATGGGTGTATGTCTCTCTTCAATCTATCGCAGTCCACTGCTGGAAAAAGGCTTCGCCCATTTTGCACCACATATATTATATATATTATTATGGGAGAGTAATGTTTAGACACAAATGGATTAGGATACCACGGCGATATTCAAACAAAAAACAAATTACGTGTTGTGTTTTCCTGTCGTAATCAGAGATCGTCAATGCACTTTTTGCTCCTTCGGGATACTAAAGTTCTATATTACTTGGTTGTAAAATCGATACTGAGTTGTCTAGGTAGGTACTACCGTAGTGCCAGACAGTGCCGTGAAATAGAAGTGACATTACTGTGTTTCGGGATGAGGGTACTGTAGCTAGTACCTAATATTATCGGGTATGAGACCTAACATCTGTTGTCTCGTGTGACGGGCGCAGGGCAGTGATGTGGGGGAAAATAGTGACTACTTGCTGTTATTAACTTCCTTCAACACTGCCTCTATCATGGTCAGGCGTATCACTTACCACCACGCGAGTCAGCTGACCGCACCGCTAACTTGAAACATAAAAAAAAATATGGGTGGTGGTGTTATTTACCATTGGGAGAACCGGGTGCTAGGTTGAAATCCGTTAAGGCTGCAGCAGAGAACATAGTAATCTACATACTTAAAAACATACTTAAGCAGTCGAGTAAAAATAGGGGAATGCTATATACGAGAGTTAAAAGTTAATGGATACACATTACTTTATTACATTAAAAAGTGTTTCAAGTTAAAATATTCAAGTATGATGGAGCACGTGCTTGAAGTAGATAGTGTTTGTAGTTGAATGGCCTTTATTTATTTACCAGCATTTAAAAATCATTTGCCTCTATCTGACTTATTGTTGTTCGAAGTAAACATGTGATTATGGGCAGAAATCGTATGTAGTCTTCAGTTATCACGTCAACCTTGCAAAGGAAGAATACGCCACACCCATTTGGAATCCTTTATATAAAAAGTATATACATCAGCTGGAGCGAATACAATGTAAATTTTTGAAAATTATTAATTTTAAACAATATCGAATATGCCAAGATTATACTAATCTGTTAGAAAAATATAATATGCTTAGCTTGGAAAACAGGCGCATACTACTAAGTACCATGACACTATACAAAATATGTAATAATAAATACGAGTGTATTGGTCTGAATAGTAATTTGAATTACTTGATTCCGCGAAAGTTGCACCGTCGAGAGACGCGCGCGCCCCGGCTGTTCCACACCCCGGCGCGCCGGACCAACGCCGGCGCGCGCGCGCCGCTTGCCCGGATGGCGGACATATATAATACGACTTTTATGGACCTAGACATATTAGCAGACTCTGAGCATTCTTTTAGGAGGAATGCTACGCGCGCTTTGTGTAAGTCATTAAATACAACTTAAGGCTATATATTTAGATGATTTTTTTTCTTCAGATGTTAGAATTCCTACTGTTAAAATTTTTTCAATACCTAATAGGCCCACTAAATTGTAAATTATAATTACATTCCTCGATATCAATAAATTGAGTACCTCTTTTTAATAATCTGAGGATAACGGTGTGGGCATCACAATAATAAACACAAATGTATGTAATATTAGTTTTAAGGATTCATTGTGAGCTGTTTGTTATCCCAAATATAATAAAATAAAAATAAAAAGGAGATCAGTTGCTGATTGTTTTTACTACTATTATAACTGATCGTCACATCCTTCAACCTGAAATTTAAAGAAACCAAAAGTATAACATTTGCTCTTGTAGACCATTTCACGTGCCCTCATCTTAAAGCTAACAACCAATTTCAAGTTCCCTCTCCATCAAATAGAATATTACAGCGAATTTGATAATAAATTCGTTAACATCAATAACACAGTCTATAAACGGATACCTATTCAAAACACATGCACGATTTCTCATGTAACCACAAAAATAAACCGAAAACAACGCACACAGTTCGAGTTGCGGGGTGTGATTACATAAAAATAAGCCACACGATCGAATAATTTATTGACAAAATCATTTATGTACCTAAATGCCCATTAATTTGTAACGCGACAATTAACCTAA
>PQWD01001243.1:0-142872 GCA_019425675.1 Leucinodes orbonalis
AATAGTCAGTAAAAATAATTCAATTTGCCTTGAAAAATAATGAGAAACGTCTAGACTTTATTATTTAACATAACTAGGAGTTGTAAAGTTTTTACATTCGCCTGACGAAAGTCACATTTGCTGATTATGTTTGTCTTTGAATAAACTTTTGAAATAGAAAATCAAATCCTATGAACGTTCTGAAATAACTGAATTTAAATTCTACCTTTAATATTACCTATTAAGGGCTTGTGAAAAAAAAAGGCAATGGTAGGATTATGATAAAAAAAACACGATTGTCGGTTTATAAGGAATGTGTTTGAATTCAAGAGCGTAATGAATTACATTTAAGGTTTTGTTGATTGAAAAAGTCTTATTTCAAATATATTAAGGGTTTCATGATTAGGGATTTTAGCCTCCATTATTGAGGTTTTAAATAAACCTGTCACGCATGCTGTTGAACTACCAACGAAGTTGGTTAAACCTTCTAACACTCCCTGAAAGTAGGAGTAGTGTGCCTAAATCCTCTCAAACTTTGTTAAAAAATATATTGCAATAGGGATAACAGATTACAAATGAGAACAAATAGATAACTATATGTCTCATTTGTAACTATTTGTGTTTATTTATATGCCCAACAATAATGTTGGGCATATAAATAAAGCAGACGAATTTATTTTTATAAAATATTGGATGTATAATTTTGCTTAGAATATTTGTTTTGCTGGCTATTAAGTGTTTGCTACAAAAGATTAAAAGAGGAAATTATCTGATAAGCCAAGGGCTTGGATATGAAATAAACTGAAGCGATATATGTGAACAACGTTGGTGTAATGAATATTATCTTTCATACAGGCGCACTATTCGCCTGTATCAAATGCAGTGATCAACTGGTTTTGTGGGAGTCTTAAGTCATCAGAACTTTGTTTGAATCAGTGTCCCCGCATGGCACATGAACCACACAGTATGATTTTGGGGAATTTAGGACGTACGAGTAAACCACCACACGCATACACCAAATGTTTACAAATGTTAAAGAACATCGTCCGATGAAAGTTGTTGTAAGTCCCGGCACTAAAATCTTAACGTTTACCTTCGGAATCAAAGAGACGATGTTTATCTGTCACCCATCTGACGATTAACCCTTGTGGTAGTTGCTCCAATTGCCCGATTGACAACCAAGCGCTCAAGGTTATCGTTTGTTTGGGTCAAATTGGTCTTTTGACAATCCTATACGATTTATAAACCTGCTTTTTAGTTTAGTAGACTTTGAATTACGTGTCACAAATAGGTGAGAACTAAGTTAATCCATAGTCGATTGTTCGTTTCGCTCCAATAAGTTGAAGTAATAAGCTTATCCTTCGTTGTTCGTGTCAATGCGCCTGTGTTCCGATTTAGTGTGCATCGATTGGCTGATGCTGCGTATTATGTATTTGTTTGTGGATTAGGAGGTATTATTTGATATATTCATACGTTAGTGAATATTATGAACGCCAAAGGGCGTATACTAATACTCTTTTGTTATAGACATAGATAGCCATAATATATAGACATCCAGATACAGCAAACTGAGTACTTAAACATTAACATCTTAATGAACGTCTAACGATAGTTAAATTATATGAGCTTGTCAAATACTTATTCTTCAGTATTTTGTAAATTGAAATATGAGGACGGATATTTTGGTATGTAGGTACCTAGATGTGATAGTTCAGAAATGAATTTTCTATTATTTACTTTGACATGAGAAGCGAACTTGATATATTATTATAAAAAGGAAAATTTGGGATAGGATATAATTTAATTTACGTGTTCGAAGACTAGTTTTTGTGAAAGATTATCTCACTATTTCTTCAACTTTTAACAGTCTTTTGCAGGTCCCCGGAATCCGCGTCAGATATCCGTAACAACTGGTGCAATATTTCTTCACTTTTCCTCATTCAGCTCCCAACAGCGACTATTGCATGTCGACTTTCCATCAGGCTTGAGGATGTCCTAAAATTTGCCTGCCAAAACATAATTTCCACTTTAGTGGACTAAATTGATGTTCCAAAGTTAACAACACATTTGAAGGAATTTGCAAACACATCAAATGACAATTTTTTTTTTGCACGTCCAGATATGCCGTATAGATTGTAAAATGATAATAGTCCTCTCTCTTTTAATTTCATAAAATAACCATACGAATCACAATAATTTTATAATAAGCAACTTTTACTGTCTACTGATATTGTATTCCCTGTCCCCATATCACGTGAATACCTGTCTAGATATAAGTTCAATACAAATAAACTATTTAAATTCAACATCTTTAATAACCTCAACAATCGCGGGTGAATAAATATTAGTGCAGTACCGTTCAACTTGATGGGCAATCCTCGACGGTAACGCAATTACCGCTTGCTATGTCTCACCGGTTACGAAGTTCTTCGAACTTTTGTTATATTAAATTACACTTCATCACCTTAGCTCATTATACTCCCCACAAGGACCACGGCCTACCGTAAAAGGTGTATATGCCTAAGTCGTCCAGTGCGAATTAGTCGACTTCACCATAACCTTAGAGTCTCTTCGTAGGCGTGCGCAGGTTTCCTTACGATGTTTGCCTCCAACATAAAAGAGTCAGATAACTTACATTTTAATTTCGGAAACTCGAAAGACAAAAACCTACCGTGTTTTCAAATACCCTACAATGTTTTTATTTTTGTTGTGTAGATGTGCTTATTTTATACACAATATATTTTAATTATGAATGCTACGATATTATTCTTAAAAGGATCACTGTAAGAGGTGGGGGTTTATAACCTGAAATACAGGAGTCATCCTAGTCGCGGGTGTCAACCCACCATAAGTATTTTATTTACTGTGTTGTAATTTATGTTTGTAAGCTGTGATTTATGGTGAGAAATAAACTTTTATTATTATTATTATATATTAAATACGGGGTTTGAACCTGCATTCTCCAGATCGAAAAAGCAATCGTCCAGCCAAATGCAACCGACATATAAGTCATCAATTAAGGTTGCCAGCATACCATATTGGAACCCAAACTATCTTCACCAGTACATGGTGCATCTTGCCAAACCGACAATTGCGATAGTTGCTTGGATCTCGAGCATTATCCTAATAGCGGAAAAAGAGGATGGGATACAGTCGTATACTTTCCACTAACCAACTGTTGAACCATGTGCTTGAATCTGATCATAATAGAAACTGTATGTAACCTTTGGGCTCTGAAACATGAACTCTTTATATCCTTAGTCTGAGCCTTTGGGCATTATACATTGTATTATCTGTCAAAAGGATATTTTCTTATGCCATCCGGGTTAAATTGTCAACTGACTGATTTTTAATACCGCATTTTTAAAACCAAAATATTTGATATATGGATAAAAATAACAATTTGAGGTAATTCTTGTTTCATTTATCTTGCTGAACCAAGTCAACATAGTAATTATATACGCCAGATACACAGTAAGATTTTGAGTGAGATAAGCGTTCACTCGTTAGCCTCGAAGGCAAAGCTCTGTAAGAGACTGAAAGAAAATTTGATTTGGAATAAGAAACGACATAAATCACTTGTTACTTTTAACTTTGACAAACTAATTTATTGTTAGCAACTGTAATAAGGATTTAGCTTGAAAACTCGGATTTTTTTGACATACACTGTCATTATAAAGAATGAAGAAAGAGAAAATTTTTCATGTTGCGAATCGAGTAACCGCGTATTAAAAAAGTTATAAAAAGTAATGAAAATATTCTACTTCTACAGCTGTAACAACCATTCCTAGATTAAGGCCTCCTTCAATGACTTTTCTATAGAAGGGATTCGTATCGGGACGTGCTTAGGATGTACGAAAGTCCAAAGTTCACCAATGCAATATAGCTAGGACTTTCAGAAAATGTCAGTACCGTTTTATAGTAATAAAAAAGGAAAAATTATTTGAAACTACATAAGAACAAACACAGGAAATCTAGGCTAGTGCCAAAAATGACTTCACTCACAAAAGGCCCTGACACGCAAATGCATACCTAAACGCTTATTTTCAATAAAGCACTTTTGTTTTCAGGACGAATGGTTCACGTTCTGGAATATGCTTGCCCCCAACGACTTTGTTTCGGACTAAAAAAACGTATAAAAATATGAATCATATTAAATACATTGGTTTCTTAAACATGAATATGAAAAGTTAAATACTCATCGTATTTAACTTTTGAGGGTCACCTGTCCGACCTTATATTTTGTTTACTTACCTTATGGGGCACTTGGAGAACTTTTACCCTAGCTTGGAATTTATATCGATATTATTATTTCTTCCAAAAGTTAGACTCATAACTTTGAAAGCGGTGTTATTGAGCATTCGAGGTTGGACGCCTAAACGCTTCGAAAGTTCATATTAAGATTGGTACGATCTGCAGTACAATAATAGCTTTTTAGCTAATGATTTTTTTTATTGAAATTCCTATAATATTTTTAATGGGTTCATGGTCTTTATTATAAAACGGGGATTCAACTATAAGTTGAAGGCACGCTCAATGATATAGATCAGCACAAAAGTTTTATCTTGAACACTTTGAACGACTATGTCACCTAAAGGCGTCAGAAATTATATTTTTTTTATTTGAATCTCTGAATTGGCGTTTAAAAGGTTGAAAGTATGAAGAAGCGACTCAGGGTTGAAACATTTAACAAATAACTCTCATTACAACAAAACGTTTGTAATGTTTGTAAACCTACTCCTATATAGCTGACGACCCATGTGGTGTAATAATTGAGGTGTCGGCGACTACGCCAAGCATTCCGGATTCGATCCCCGGGCAGTACAAACATTTGTGTGAATGAAAATTTATGTATTTACATAAAAATACAAAAGATTATTTATTTTTTTAAAAACTTTAATATCCACTATATAATGTACGAAGGCGATAAGAGAGGCGTTAATTATAATTATCAGTTAACTCATCGTTTAGTACTCATACTACAGGCTTCACACTAAACTTGGGGCTAGATGGCGCTGTGTGAATGTCAGTGGATATATATTTATATCCAACCCACTGAAGAAGGCTCTTAATACAGGAGTTGACTGTTACAGATAGCCATAATAAGTACCTTATTAAAGTTCAGACTCTGAAGGTGAAGTTCAAAATATTTTAAAATATAATAATCGCACCAACATTCATATTTGGACAACACACCGCTTAGAAACTACAGAATTAAACATATTTGAAATCCGTTCTGCGTTTAATTACCTACCTTTTTAAATCAATGTCACATGTCATCCCAGGTCCCAATGTTAAATGCGTTGTCCGTCTGTCCTGTAGCCATTATCCACGCATAATAGAATCTCCGTCACAATAGATCTATTCTTGCGTTTGACCTCTTTTACCCAACGCTATATTGCTTTCCTTGTTTTGAAATTACCATGAAGCTGTTATCAATTTAGGTCCCTTAATTAAATTGGTTTCATGTTTTTAATTATAAAATATATTGCCTATCCGTTAAATAATTGTTTTGCTATTAACCACTTTAATGTAAGTGGAAGGATAACCATAACAATCCGTTTTAGAAGCATGGCAGTTTGCAAAGAATGAATTATTTGATTTAGATAAATAGGCTGAATGATGAGATAAATGCGTTGTTTTTTATCACATTTATACGAACATATGTATTTTACGTGTTCGAAAGTACTTTATTTATAACATATTAGTAGAGTCAAAGTCAAAGTCAAAAACATCATTTCTCAATCAATCATCAACATTTATTTCAAATTAGGCTTACAAAAATCACTTATGAACGTCAAAAAATATACAAAAATATAATAAAAAACAATTAAAAATACTTAACCAAAAATATTAATTTTGATGCTTTGAAAAAAAGCGCTTCAGTGGTTTGGCCTGTTGAGAAAGAAGCACCCAAGAAAACTCAACAGTGTCACCTTTTTTAAAAACAATTACTTATTGTAACAATATATCATAAACACTGAAATAGCTGAGCAGTTTAAGACCACGGATTTTTATCACATAAATATTCGTCAATAATGTTTTTTAGAAAGGTGGTTTTTTATTCTAGCTTTAAACATGTGTAAAGGTAACTCGACAATATTTTGCGGCACCTTATTGAAAAACTTTACACATGTTCCTATAAAAGATTTACCTACTTTATGTAGTCTCAAGTCTGGATCAGCAAGTTTGTTTCTATTTATCTAGTATTAAAATTGTGTGAGTCACATTTTTTTTAAAGGTATGATAGTATTTACGGACGTAAATTAAATTTTCATAAATATATTGTGATGCTATACTCATTATATTTATTTCTTTAAAAAGTTCCATAAGAGAATCACGTGGTCTAAGGTTGTAGATAAAACGAATAGCTCTTTTTTGTAGCACAAATATTGTATTAATGTCGGCAGCCGAGCCCCACAACAGTAGACCATACGACATGACACTATGAAAATAACTAAAGTAAACCAATCTTGCCGTTTCTATATCTGTCAAGAGCCTTATCTTTCTAACAGCATAAGCTGCCGAGCTAAGTCTACCAGCCAGGGATTCAATGTGAATCACGAGAATCACGAGGTAGTAACCTTTTTGACCATGAAAGTGTTTTATCGCAGTACACTACTGGACATAGGTCCTGAGGGTTACCGCCATCTCATAGAACAGTGTTACTGTAATGATTCGTCAGCATTACTATAATAATACTCTGCATCCATCCGATACTTCGATCCTAGAAGAGCTCAACATAAAAGAGAGATTATCGATGACTTTTCAAATACGAATCCTCAAGTTCTTCATGCATATTAGTCAACCGAGGACTCTATTTAGAGATTGGTTGTTCAAGGAAAAGTTGAAGGTAAACGACCTCGTGGGCGCACTCCCACTAGATGGACGGACCTCGTCAAGTCTAATAGAATATACCTTTCTACATTATACTGTACAGTAAAATCTTTAAAATGTAACTGTTTTTGTAATTGAATATGAACAATATTTAGATAACATAGATCGCAAGCAAAACGGCAGTTATATTGATGAAATCCGTCTTTAAACACACAAATTCTCGCCATTTGGTTAAAAATCGCGAAAAGCAGTTGATAAAGCGCTTGATCCCATGCAATTACCATAAAGCCTCCTTAAAGCCGTGTTTGCAGGCGCCGAATCTTTTATTCAGAAGAAGTATTGTCGCCATGTTGATTTGAAAATATGTACGTATAATAAGTACTGATTTATTTTTGAAAATTCACAGTCCTAGTTGATCCAATAAAGTATTTATCAATATATAAAACACAGT
The DNA here is from genome assembly GCA_019425675.1 of Leucinodes orbonalis. Lineage (NCBI taxonomy): Eukaryota > Metazoa > Arthropoda > Insecta > Lepidoptera > Crambidae > Leucinodes > Leucinodes orbonalis. The sequence goes on from PQWD01001243.1 coordinate 7,268, forward strand.
TATTTCGCACCGGTTTCGAAATGGATTTAAGAATTATTTGATTTAATACCTTATTTATTTAAATGAAAATTTGGATTCGACATGAATACTTTAGCAATACTTACTATATACTACTTATATAATTTTTAAATGACTCTTTTAATGCCCTTAAAAATTAAATTGATAATTATAAAAATCTGAATGTTTTTTAACTTGTAAAAAAAACATATAAGTCAAGAAAAAACATATAAGAAATCCATTGTATGTCTAATCCATGTGTATTCTATACCCAATAATCAAATTTTTTTTTAAATATTGAAGCTACAAGAGCATCAAATAATATACTCATACCAAAATCTTGCAATATTAGCAATATCATTTTAGATATTGAAAAATTAACCCCAATTCGTATTCGTCTGGGGCGTGTAATAATTTTATGAATCTAATAGAAAATCGACATCGTCAAAATTTACTTTGGCGGTAATCTTTCGCTTAATTTGCTTGCAATACCAAACAAACATCGATGTTATCTCAGAGATATGCACGGGTTCAATGTTGGTAGGATTATTTGAACTTGCGACCGCCAATTATATTATGAAATAAAAAAACATCTTTTATCTTTCTTATTACTTTAAATGCATCATTTTTTTCCTTTGCTTAAAATATCGGGCATGAGATGAGTATATGAATGCAAATTTTGGGACTCATTCCAACCTGAACATGGATTCCGAAAGTGAGATTCTGGTGACCATCAACACGCACTGGATTTGCGTTGGATTTTTCCCGAAAAAGCATTATGGTGGTGGCAATAGTTATGCAAATAAAACTTACATTGATAACATCAATCTTCGCCTCAAATAGAGCTCTGAGTATCGAACGGCATCGTTATCAGAAGACAGTGGATTAAGGTCCCACCGGGAGCCCAGGTAGAATATAATTTTGTAAGATTAGTGCCATTCGCTAGAATATATATATATCCATTTCTTGTTGATACTATTGTGAGGTTATCTGGAAGAAATCACTTCAAGCGATAAGACCGACCAAATTACCCAACTTTCTCTCAATTATTGTAACATTTGTATCTTCTTTTACGTGTGCAATAAAGAATTCCATGTTTCTATGTTAAAATAAATATTTCTGTCTTGCAATAATTTTGAATGAAAAAGAATTTAAATGAGTTCATAAAATAAACATTATTACATTCATGGCATTACTATCTAATTAATTATCATTATAGTCATAACCGCCACAACATTTAAACACTGCTGAACTAACCTTCGCCAATAATTTCCACTCCCACTCATGTCTTGAGTGGCCGTCCATCAATCTAGCTAGCTGGATCGATATACAACCCTAGTGGGTTGCATGATAAGGACATCGTTATCAAATTAACCACGTAGTATTTCGTGATCTAATCCCTCTTCATCCAATCATAGCGAATCTTATCTAGTATTCAATAAGAAGGAAGTTAAAGTAACAGAAAGGCGTATGTCCGCAGTGGACAGCGAAAGGTTGAAAAGAAGATGAAGAAAATACTTTATACGTGTGATTTCTACTATTTTCATATACTGGTGTGTATGTGTGATCGGCCACTAGGGTCTATTCTTCTTATGTTTTTGTTAAATTATTTTCTTTGTTATAATATGCTTTCATAGGTTATTTCTTTGTAGCCAACTTCTACGCGAGCCCTTAACTTAAGGGCTTTAAACCCTTGAACAGAAACCTAAAGAGATAATAAAATTGTAAAAAAAATGACGGTAATAAATCAAAAACGGACATTATGTTAATGCCATAAATGAAATATGACGGAAACAAGTTTCCTACCGTATACCTGACGTGAATATTTTTACCTCACTTTAGGAATTTGTAGCTCGTCACGTTTATGTAATAACTAAAAACTTACGCAGAATTTTCTGGGCGGACCTTGTTATCGGGTTGATGTATTAGCTTTTAAAACTTTTGACTAATTACTCTAATGATATTGGGGATTGAAGAGATTATAATAAGACATTATATTAGAATCGTATTTCCGGTTTGGTTTTAACAATCCATATTTATATTAAAGCATTATTTTTCCCGTGTATTATGAGAGTTATGCACTTTTGTGTTTGGAGAAAAGCCACTGCACAGAGTTAAATTACCGGGTATGGGTATTATATGAGAGCTAACATTCGTATCGGGCGACAGGCGGTGTTGACGAAGATTAGTCATTTTACATAGTGACTGATTTTTTTTGTGTAACTATTGATCACTGCTAGCCTTAATTGCTTCTTTTGGCACGTGGCAAGTGCGAGACTTATATTCAAAAAGTTTAAGCCACGAGCCTATGGTCATCCTAGAGTGGAATTAGAACCTCGGCTCAGGGCGTTGCAGTGGGAGCTAGATAACCTAGTATGTCTGGAGAGAAAAGCAATCCGGTAGGTGGAACCTCGGTCTTGTACTGTTGCGTGTGTTGTTGAATGACGACTCTCGGGGAGCCATTTGCTCGTTTACCCTCATTGCATAAAATTTCTCTAACTACTTGAGTCGCTTTGATCGGTGTAATCTGACAGTAAACTAGGCGCTCTAAAATGAAACCCATTTAATCTATTACATATAAATAAAATTGATGTGTCTGTTTGTAATATCGAAAAAACAATTGTTTTCTTCATATATGAATATATACGGTATGAACGCCAAAATAACAATTTTTAAAATTGTGTTTTTCTGTCTGTCCGTTTGTGTGTTTGTTCCAGGTAATCTCTGAAACGACTGGGCCTATTTGGTCGGAACTTTTTTTGGCAGGAAGCTGATGTGATATGGAAAAACATAGGCTGCTTTTATTTTAGAAAAAACTACAAAAATGAAGCATTGTTTCAGTAAAGATTTTAGATTATTTTTTGCTGCGGGAGTATACCTTATAACGTGGGTTATACCACGGGGAACGGCCAGTTCTAAATAAACCTCATTCTAGACCTTCATATACTGAAAATTGCCCCGATAAGTGCAAACAGAATAACTTATGCTACTAAAAAAAGTTATTTCGTCTCAAGCGAGCGCTAAATTCTTGATGCTCTAAGTCTATATCCCTATAAAGGCTTTGAGATTGCTAAGGCGGAGTTCAACGAACCTCATGTTGAATGTTTATGTCAAATCGAGTTTTCAGTAAAGTAGTATTTTTTATGATTGACTTTTCAAGTGAGAATCTTTTTCATCATGTGCTGTGTTTTAAACAGATTACTTTTGTCATGAGTATTATCGTTTGATTTTGAAAGGTATAGGAAACTCGATTACTGCCTTGATCTTAGAAATAGTTTAAGACACAATTAAGAAGTCAAGAAACTAAAACAAATGTAGGTAAATAAAATTTAAAACTTGAAAGTTGCGTCGTTATTGAGACTGGCTGAACATACAGTTTTTTATTGTTATTGTAATTTATCTGCAAACATGTGCAAATGACACTAGCAATTTGATAATTATTGCACCCTTTGCTGATATCAGCTTTTGTAAGTTGTGGAAAATGTGTGGATATGACAATGGGTGTGCGTGGGTTATCATTTGTACATTTATAATAAACCTGTATCAATCTACATATACGTTATCTGCTTCGTGCTTATGTGTTATCTGTGTGATACCAATGAATTACTGTTGAGGGGGCGTTTTATATATTGAAGGTAAAACTTAACAAAGGTTCACATAAGTATCTGATATGTGTATTGATCAGACATACTTTGTACCTTTGTTTATTGAATCTGATAGTGACAGATAGGGATAGTGAAACTTTTGATGCGGAAAAACTACAGAAAGGAACTGGAACATCAATTTTAATAACGTATTATATGTATCTTATGGATATATCACGTGTAATATTTTTTGATTTAGACTAGAAGAACACTGTCGTTAGTGCAACATTGGCCTACCGCGTTTTAACGGTGATCGAAGACCCGTTTGTTTTGTAAGATGTAAGCCACATGAGTTAATGAGGATGATAGAGTATCTTGAAGGTGTAGGTCATTGGGTGGGCGTATACGAGTATCATTGAGCATAGCCTGGTCATAATATATGATTTTGAGACTGAATGGAGGAGTTTTACTTATAAATAAATATCCACTGACATTCACACAGCGCCATCTAGCCCCAAGTTAAGCGTGAAGCCTCTATTATGGGTACTAAGCAACGGATAAACATACTTTTATAATTTTCGTTTTTGTAAATACTTACATAGGAAACACCCAGACCATTACAAACAGACAAGTTCATGCACGCAAATGTTTGTACTGCCCGGGGATCAAACCCGGAACCCTTGGTGTTGCAGCCTACGTCTCAACCGCAACACCAAATGCGTCGTCACTTATGATAATATTAAAGAAGCAAAACATTTATTGATCTTTTTGCGAGCAAAATATCAATACATGTAATGTAATGAATATTGAGTAATTGTCATTTTCATGAAAACGGAAGCTTTTGATTATTATCTTCCTGGAACTTTTGATTTTCAAATTTTCATTGTATAGTGCGGGCTATCTGATGTAGAAATAAACTCTTTGAATCATGGATTAAAAAATATTTATCCGGCAATAATCGTAATACCTTGCCAAATAAAAAAAAACACAGTTATTCATATAGTGGCAACTAGCTACAATAGAAGCAAGGCTCTGATAACGTAATAAAATAATGTGATATATTCAGCCTAAAAATATCGAAAATTAAAATTTGCCAACACGTCTTCAGCTCTTACATAACTGTATACTTATATAACTGACAGTATGACTACAGTAACAAACTTATATACAGTTATTAAATCTGTATGCTAATATTTAAATGTAAAAATTGTTGGTATTATAAATACAATATTATAAATTAACTTCGAAAGAGGATTAATAATTCTAATTAAGAAGCCACATTAAATCAATTATTACTTAGTGTTTGAGTAAACTTCTCGAGCTTAGAATTTAAATAAATATTGAAAATAAACCATCGTCATACTTACGTATATTAATATTTAAGTAAACAATAAATATTTACATAAATCACCCAGTCGAAACCAAGCAAACATGGATAATACAATAAATGTATTGTTTAATGCTTAAACAATTCAACTGAAAATATAAAGCAGATGATAACAAAAAAGCACCTGGCTCGAATCCGATACAGAATTCCGTTTTATCCCTCCAAACACATAAGCTGAGAGCGTGTTATTGTTCTTTAGTACTTCAAAGGGGTTCAGTAACGTGTGTTCGACGACTTGGACGTGCATTATGGATGAGGTCAAGCCCCGAATTCGGCAACAGTCAATGCTATACTTAGGTCGTCTTGGAAAGGACTCAAAACAAAAGGCAACAGACTGAATACAAACAGCTAAAACAAATTAATTTTCTTTATTATGTACAAATCTACAAGTTCCTTCACTGGATGACGTACATACCGTACGTCTGCTCATGGCTGACGTAGTGTAGTGTTGAAGGAAACTAAAGCTTATCTATGAAGGGACAAAAATTAAGCCCTAAGCCAATCACCCGAGAAGTCAGAACTGAGTTTCGACTGCGTTTATTAAAAAAAAAAAATTAACCAAATATACTAAGGAAAAATATTATAAAGTATTAAATTTAGCTATTTTCAATATATTTTTTTTAAATAACGGGTAAGTCATTATTTTTCAACCTATTACTTCCTATTATACGTATTAGCTCGTTCAACCAAAAGACTCATCAGGTTATTAATATTATGATAGATACATACATCTAGATTATCTTTTTTATTTTTAGTCGAGACAGTTGAGTACAAAACGCGTGCTCCAATCTTAAAAAAAATAATTTTCAACTTTCATGAACTTTTAAAACTTTTGTGTCAAGTAGAGATAGCTTAATACTAAATATAACTTTACAACTGCATCAAAAGTTTAAAATTGTGTTTCATGCGGAGTTTTCGTATTAAATGTGCGGCCTACAGGCGAGGAATACATTATCTGCTTCGTGCTTATGTGTTATCTGTGTGATACCAATGAATTACTGTTGAGGGGGCGTTTTATATATTGAAGGTAAAACTTAACAAAGGTTCAACCAAAAGACTCATCAGGTTATTAATATTATGATAGATACATACATCTAGATTATCTTTTTTATTTTTAGTCGAGACAGTTGAGTACAAAACGCGTGCTCCAATCTTAAAAAAATAATTTTCAACTTTCATGAACTTTTAAAACTTTTGTGTCAAGTAGAGATAGCTTAATACTAAATATAACTTTACAACTGCATCAAAAGTTTAAAATTGTGTTTCATGCGGAGTTTTCGTATTAAATGTGCGGCCTACAGGCGAGGAATACACTGAAAACATTTTAGTCGAATCCCCGAAGGTGAGCACTGGCGTCGAAGTGATTTCATACGAGACTCATTTTGTGATACATTTTAAGTTGGTTTCAATACTATCATTTCGTGACAATCGACTTATTGTGATAGACGTATTTGCATTAAGGCTTTTAGTTTAAGTCATAGGTGTGTCTACATTACTACTTGAGTGTTAATAGAGCCTGTGGTCTCAACGAAAAAGTTAAAACTCGTGAAATTTCTTTATATCTCATGATAGTGTTCATCTATGAGAAATGGTGGATGATTATTTTTAATGTGTACAATAGAACTGTACACATTAAAAAAATAAACATCCACCAGCCGCTACCAGGTATATAAAAGTAGCAAATACAACAAATGTCTCCCACCCTGCTTCCCTTGAGTACCTTCTATTGATTTCTGATTTAAAAATATAATATATTACACCAACGGCGTCGATGGTCGCTCGCGTGATATTTCAGACGTCATTATAAAAATGTTCTTCAACCTTAAATCGCGAGAAAGTGGGACATGAAAATAGTTTGTAATATTGCAAAAGCACATTCCCTCTCGTAACTAGAAATAAACTGGGCGAAACGGTTAGTAGACACACGACCAACTATTGTGGTCACACAATGATAAGATATTTATGAAATGACAGCAGCGCATGCAACCGTGGCACGAATTGACAATCGCGGTAAAAAAGCTTGTGTGATGAAACGCGATACAGTCAACGTTGTCAAAATAATTTTTACGAGCCATCATATGAAGAAAATAAAAGTTCGATGGCAAAGAGGGCACGATCTACACGATCACCCATCCGGCAATTGTCAATTAATGACAATGCGGATGGTGACAAAAGCATTAAGTATGTTAGAGCGTCGGTGGCTCAATGGTGTGGACTGTTGCCTTCCTACCGGAGGCTGAGGTTCAAATCCCGACACGTACAATATGTTTTCGAATTTTCGAAAATATAGACATCCGACGCTCTTACGGTGAAGGAAAACATCGTGAGGAAACCTTCATGCACGCCTGCTAAGAGATTCAAAGGTTGTGTGTGTAGTCGTCCAATCCGCACTGGGCCCGCGTGGACGTCTAAGGCCTAATCACCATATACGGGTAGGCTCGTGCCCCTCGGTGGGGACGTTTAATGAGCTGATGATGATGATGTTAAGCCGTGATTTGGTGGTTGGATGATATATACCTTAGGATAAATATCCCTGTCACCCATCAATCCGCACTGTTCTTGCTCATATGTGGGAAGTTACGGCCTAAACTTAGCCGTGCTATGCCGGATCCAGTGCAAAAGAACATTATTTGAATTAAAAATCTGGGTTATATTAAGCAACAAAAAAGGCGTTCGCCTTTTTTGTTTCTTAATATAACTTCTTCTTAATATAATCCTAATTCTTATCTATTTACCTCTGATGTTGTGTATGTGTTCTTCGAAGATACAAATTATTATTTAGCTCGTTTTCCGTATTGTTAGAAAAAGTTGATTAGACCTATCCCATAAAATTAACGTTATCAATCGTAGAAGCACTTAAACTCGTGCTTGATCTACACTCATTGTCAGTTCAAAACATATTTAATTCCAGAAGATGATTTTTTTAATTATTTCTGTTGTAAATAATTAAAGACAAAGGTAAGGCATGTCATCTGCAGAGCCATATTTATGTTTTCCCTTGAGCACAAAGAATAAAACTACCATTTGACCTATCGGATCTGTCAAAAGCTTACATTGTAATAGAACTATTCAAATATTAAAGGTCCTACCGGTCTCGGAAAACTCCAAATCGTATTCTCGGGAATCAAATAATCATCCAGTAAATTATGTTTACGTTGCCAAGCAATAAATGTAGATGTTAACCAGCATTTAATGTTCGGTAAAATTAGTAAAATCTTTCCATAATGCAAATTTGTATATATTGATTAAAAGGTTTGGTATTTGGTAATTAGTCTTGGTTACCGTATACCACACTGAGATGCCATAGATTTGCCAAAGACGAATAAAATATTATTAGTGATAGAATTAAATAAATTGGTGTTATTGAGAAGTTAATATATAAGTCGGCAACGACCCGTATCGGTAACCAATTTAATTGAGCACGGAACCGGTCGAAAATGGTAATTATAAAATTTGTGTTTATTTGGGGAAGTTTCACAGACATGTGGATAGCAACTGCCTACGTGTGTTGATGGTATGAGCGTTGAGTTTATATCCTGAGTCCTGCTAACCGCTGCTTATCTATGAAGAGACAAAATTAAGCCCTAAGCCAATCACCCGAAAAGTCAGAACTGAGTTTCGACTGCGTTTATTAAAAAAAATATAACCAAAATATACTAAGGAAAAATATTATAAATATTAAATTAGCTATTTTCAGTATATTTTTTAAATAAACGGGTAAGTCATTTTTTCAACCTATTACTTCCTATATACGTATTAGCTCGTTCAACCAAAAGACTCATCACGTTATAATGTTATGATAGATACATACATCTAGATTATCTTTTTTATTTTTAGTCGAGACAGTTGAGTACAAAACGCGCGCTCCAAACTTAAAAAAAATAATTTTCAACTTTCATGAACTTTTAAAACTTTGTGTCAAGTAGAGATAGCTTAATACTAAATATAACTTTACAACTGCATCAAAAGTTTAAAATTGTGTTTCATGCGGAGGTTTCGTATTAAATTGCGGCCTACAGGCGAGGAATACACTGAAACATTTTAGTCGAATCCCGAAGGTGAGCACTGGCGTCGAAGTGATTTCATACGAGACTCATTTGTGATATATTTTAAGTTGGTTTCAATACTATCATTTCGTGACAATCGACTTATTGTGATAGACGTATTTGCATTATAGGCTTTTAGTTTAAGTCGTAGTGTCTATTACCTACTTGAGTGTTAAAATAGAGCCTCTGGTCTCAACGAAAAAGTTAGAAACTCGTGAAATTTCTTTATATCTCATGATAGTGTTCATCTATGAGAATGGTGGATGATTATATTTAATGTGTACAATAGAACTGTACACATTAAAAAAATAAACATCCACCAGCCGCTACCAGGTATATAAAAGTAGCAAATACAACAAATGTCTCCCACCCTGCTTCCCTTGAGTACCTACTTCTATTGATTTCTGATTTAAAAATATAATAAATTACACCAACGGCGTCGACGGTGCCTCGCGTGATATTTCAGACGTCATTATAAAAATGTTCTTCAACCTTAAAGAAAGTGGGACATGAAAATAGTTGTAATATTGCAAAAGCACATTCCCTCTCGTAACTAGAAATAAACTGGGCGAAACGGTTAGTAGACACACGACCAACTATTGTGGTCACACAATGATAAGATATTTATGAAATGACAGCAGAGCATGCAACCATGGCACGAATTGACAATCGCGGTAAAAAAAGCTTGTGTGATTGTAACGCGATACAGTCAACGTTGTCAAATAGATTATTACGAAGCCATCATATGAAGAAAATAAAAGTTCGATGGCAAGAGGGCACGATCTACACGATCACCCATCCGGCAATTGTCAATTAATGACAATTGCCGGATGGGTTTTATGTATAATATGTATGTATTTACAAAAAAAAAGGTAGATTTCTCCGTTGTTTAGTACCCATAGTACAGGCTAAATTTTTACTTTGGGGCTAGATGGCGCTGTGTGAATGTCAGTGGATATTATTTATTTAATGAGCAATTAATAACGACACCTACTCAAATAACAAATTGATTGTACTAAATGATAGATAACAAATTAATGTGACATATTTATTGATATAGTCAATGTTTGTTCGTAAAGCATTAGGAGAATAAATATAGGTAATAGCGGGGATGATCGCAAGTGATCAAGTTACTATGAATATATATCAAGAATATAATACCTCCATGATTGATTTGGATGATCTTTATATTATACTAACGTATGTCTCCTTTTATATTAAATACACGTAATTTTGATATCAAGTAGTGCCTTGGAGCTTCTACGAAATCAAAAATGCATTTCTCAGCAACATTCTTGTTTTTAAATGATTTTGTAAATGAAAACAAAAACCTGCTTGAAATATTTCAACCAAATTTTTCTTTATGAATCGAGTTACATATTTTGTGTCTTTAAGCTATGAGTAGTTACAGTTTTTATATATAAACTGCCATATAATATGACTCAATAGAAAGTATTTTTGATTAATATGAAATGAAATCTCATCACAAAATGTTATGGGTACAGATCGTTTGTGATTGTTTTCTTTGTAGTGAATAAGATATTTAGTTTTAACTTAGATGGATGTACATACTAAACAGTTTATTAAGATAAAGTCATATTAAATTTTACGACTAAGGCCCTATAAAGTAGGCTGTGGCCCGTTATTAATAAATAATGATGACGTGATAATAAATAAAAAAAATCTTAAATATCACGTTTTATAAAACTAATTACATATGCAGTTATGCAATGTTGTTCCATATTAATATTTTGACTCTTAATGAATGTTTATAGTAACCATGATTTATCAAATTATATTAATGAAGCCTATTAGTTTGATCAAACCGTTTCATAAGTCGTAAACATTTATGAGAGTTAACCAGCAATATATAAGATGAATGTTCGCCAAAGACATGTCATTTTTATCTATCATTAAAGTCTTCCTTTGAAGTGACGTGACAGATTTCACCGCGACCTGAGTTTGAGCATGCAGCAGTAAAAGCGAGGGAAACTAAAATATTTGTTGTCCATGCCGCGTTCTGCGTCAAATCACCTTGTCCAAGCACTTGATCGTGATCTTGAAACGAGGAGGCACAATAAATATAAAATAAATTAAACAAACTGGAAGTGACAACATAGTGATGTTTTTCAATATAAATAAATTTTAAAGCTTCATAGAAATGAAGACCAAGATGAACTAAACGAAGGGGTATAGTCAGAAAAACTTACAAACGCTAAGGGCTGATGGCAAAATATTCGGCAATGTGAGAATACTAAGCAGTTTTAAGCAGCGCATATTTGATACTCAATATTGCATATGTGACCTGTTAAGTATATAGGTAATACCTGCCTGCAGTGGGACTTAAAGACTAACAATTCATTGAAGTACATAGTGTCGATTGTTTAGGTAAATAAAAGTAAGTCTTATTGCTGTCACAATAAATTAATTCAGTTTTAATAAGTATAGTTGAGGGCTAAAGCGTAGATTGTTTTTTCGCAACTTTCGGTCTAGATCTGAAGGATGCTAAGCTCACCAATCATCATTGAACTCTAGATGTCGGTTGCAGCTCTATTTCACTATATTAAATTTTTTGAATAAATAATATATCTAATATATATTACCGACATTCAACAGTGCCATCTAGCCCAAGTTAAGCGTGAAAGCCTGTATTATGGGTACTAAACAACGGATGAGCATACTTATTATTTTTTTTGTAAATACATAGATATTATACATAGAAAAAACACCCAGATCATTACAAATAGACATGTTCATGCACACAAATGTTTGTACTGCCCGGGGATCGAACCCGGAACCCATGGGTTGCAGTCGACCTATCAACCGCTACACCAAATGGGTCGTAGAATAATTTTACTAATCGTTTCCTTTGCTATAACTTGTATCGCCGTCAGTAAGTCTAAACGGGCATTGTGAACTGGGTATCAAGGGTCATGACAGCACGATTAAATGGGTCCACACAGTTTACGAGTAATTGCCTTATTTCTAGTTGAGAAATTATGTGATATTTTAACATTAAATATATTACGCCGCATTTATATATTAAAATAATACCAGCAGCATAATAAATGTTTGAACTACTTCACTAAATTTGAAAATTTGGTGCATAATTCTCCATGTTGTTCCTGTATATAGCAGCAAGTCACCTAGAGCTGTGATCGAAGAAATCAGGTTCTGCATGACCGTTGTCTACATAAGGCAGAGCTATCTGCTATAGGCTATTTGTATCATCCGAAAAAGGACAATTATTTCTATGAATAATATGTACGTATTTTCAACAAAAAATATAGAAGATTTTTTTATCAGTTGTACAGTCACTATAGTACAGGCTAAAATGCTTAGTTTAGGGTTAAATGGCACTGTGTGAACGTTGGTGGAAATATATAATTATTTAAAAACACGTATTCCATCTTCTCATAACGATTATAATAAAGTTTAATAGTAAAATGCGTTTTGAACCACATATTTTTCTCGCACGCTAAACTGTAAAGCTTACTGCTGGAGTCTGTGTTCTAAGAAAAGGTAAAGTCAAAGCAAACCTGTACCTCTTAAAATTACATAATAAGTGGCTGAGACTCTCGTATACATTACGTAATTTAATCAATTTAATGGGCTATCTGGCGGACATAGAAACATGTTTATAGACAATGGTTATAATAACTGAACTATAGCCAAAAAACCCAACTGCTAATACAATCTACTGAAAGGCGAAAACAAGCTCTACCACATAGTGCAAACATTAAACACTTTTCATATTATTGCAGGCAGGAGACAAACAAATGACTAAAATATTATTTATTTCCATAATTACACTACATATACTAGCTTACTATTTAGGTACACTTATATAGTTAAGTCTCTAAAAGGTTCATAGATTTTGTGTGTCTCCCACACGTAATACAATGAAAAGTATATAATGTTTGCACTCTATGGCACACACATACAAACAAACGTACATAACTTGACAAACAAAACCCTTTCGCGGCCTGGTAAAAAGGATCTCTACGCAGTTGAAAACTGAAAGTGACATTTCATTGAATCAAAATATCCAGTATCTATATATAAAATTAAAGGACTTATAGTGTATATGAATCTCGCAATCAGAAAATTATCTTGTATCAATAAGTAATTATAATAAATATAAAAAAAAACATATTTTCATAAACAAATGTCTAAATGGGATATTAAAAGCAACTGACAATAATTGCATTAACTTTACCCCCGAGCGATTCATTACAACTCAAGTTCGGAGGGCTTCCAGCGTTGATTTAGAAGCTTTAATGTTTACACAAATTAATGACGGCAATCGAAAACCGACTATTATTACGATTGGTATTGTCCAAGAACTAAGACACATTGATGTTGTTTTATAAATGCGTGTAATACATATTTTAACATATTCAAAATATAAACATTTCAGTAATTCATTGACGCTAACACAAAACTTATAAAAAATTCGGTACTATAAACTTTTGTCTCCTTCTTTTCATGTCTTCAACCTATCGCAGTTCACGGCTGGACATAGGTGTCCCCCATTTGCGCCAGATATCCCGGTCCTCCGCTTTCGTATTGGTTCCTAATACCATTAATACTGCAGTTTTTTATACATTTTTTTTTAATAATGTTTTAAATTACGTCATAATATGTAAAATTAAAATTTGTATTCCCTCTAACCATGAACCACATCTAGGCAAGATATTTTTCTAGTGTCGTGTTAAGCATTGGCCACTACTCGTATAATTGTAACATCTGGCATCTGTCCAGATGGGAAACAGATAGCTGATGAACGCACCTCTCGAGTTATAAATCGGCGGCGACAACCCATATTTTACTCGTAGCATTTCCTTGCTCCACGTTTGAAGACCGTTAATTTGCGAAGTGGCCATTCGACACTTAAAAACGTGTTAACGAGAACAGTTCGGAAATTATTTAAGATTTCACACGTGTACGTCGAGAAAGTTCATTTATTTCTAATTATAGCTCCCTCATTCTTTTCTCTACATTTATTTAATAGTCATCCAAATGTTTTTTTAGGAAATACACCTATTGCCTTATAATTTCGCACATGGGACATACGTTTCCGCGAAGGAAATGTTTATGCATTTACTTTAAATTCGGACCGACCGTGCAAGCTTTAAAGGCAACAGCTTGGAAAATATTTTCTGAGTCAAACTCTTCGAGGTAAATCCGTTTGGATAAATAAAGAGATTTCATTTCAATATTTTTTTATTTTCCCGTCGATATAGAAAAATAATATTCCATACTGTTTTTCGTGCAATAAGTAAGTATCGTACGGTAAAACAAATAAGTATTTGAAAGAGAGTCCCGTTTTGGAATTTATGTCTGATTATGTTAAATTTCAATCATTATATTACTTAATGAAGTAGCTTATTACTCAATACATTGATAAACAAAATTTAATGGCAATTTGATCGGAATCCTAGCAATCCACATACATCAGATATTCATAACCTCAACAAATCATCCATGCACCTGGTGGGGGTGTGTCCTGCACTTCTTTACCTGTTAATTTATTAACCCTTTGACCGAAATAGTCGCCTAAAAGACGCCAAAGGTTTTCTGAGATCTGAGCGGTCAAAGAGTTCAATGTCAGCTAAAACACCTACTGCAGGGATAGGCTTTCCCATACAGCATAGCTTTGGGGTGTTTGGCCCAGTGCGATTTGGTACTCACTCCATTGCCTCTTACTGGATCAATAGGAAACTCTATTGCTCTATTATCTGTTTGCTGACCAACAAGTCCCCTGCATAACCAACAGGGTTATGCAGGGGACTTGCGTTCTTGTTCAGATGTCCATATTTTTGATCTTATTCCATATGTAGAGGAAGTGTTGAATGAGCACTATAAACACACTGAACTTTTTTTAAGAAAGCCTAGCAGCATAGCTTCAAAATATACAATGTGTGTGATCAGTTCATATTTTTTATTTTATTACTTACTTAATGTAATCCACTGACTTACAATGTTTTTTACAAGATAATAGGTAATCATGTTATTTGTTTTGTTGATTTTTAATGCGGCGTTGGCGCTAAATTTGAGATTTACGACGTAATTTTTTCCCTCCATGAAAAACGAACACTTGAGACGGGCAGAGATGCGTTAATTATTTCAAGTAGTAGGAAATCATTAGTAAGTTCTACGATTTCTCTAATTATGCTCGGCGTTTGAGGATTCGGCATAATGAAGGGGTACATCAAGCCCGGATTGAGCTTCCAACCAGCCCCTAAAATTGGCTGTCTAAAATATCATTAGCGGATAACCGTCAAATCACATCGTCGGCGTGCGTTTTGATAAGTGACAGTCTGCCATCTGTTTCGAAATATTCGCTTTTATAAATACATTGTGGAAGTTAACCGTTAACTTTAAATGGTAAATATTTTCTATCAACATTCCTGCTCCCGTCATTCGAGGCGACAGAATCTTATGCCCACTTTTTAGTAAAATAATGAAAGAACAATATGTTTTACTATGGAAACTGTAAATATACGGGAACCTAGTAGTATATTATGAAAGAAAGTATTACAACGCAATAACCAGAAGTTCTTTCGGATTTAAAGGATCAAACTCTAACTTTAGGGACATTGTTAACCTCACCTGTCGATGTTCCACCTTGCCAAACAATAAATGACACTGGCCAGCTTTCTACATCATCATCATATCATTATAGCCTAAAATTACACGTACCGATTCCTAGCATTTGACATCCATCTGCTACCCAGGCTGGGCCCATCTGGTCAGGAGTCGGCCTACGCTTCATTTCCCGTTACTTAGGCGCCACTCGAGCACCTTTTCGCCCCATGAGCCATCGGTTGTACGCACTTTGTGCCCTGCCCACTGCCATTTCAACTTGCTAATGCCGTGAGCTCAAGAACGGCAAAAACTCATTGATATGGACGCATTGAATGTGCAAGTTCAAATCCCGCCACGTAGCAATGTATTTTCAGAATTATATGTACGTTTATCCGATGCTCTTGCAGTAAGAAAAACATCGTGCGGAAACCTACGCACGCCTACAAAGAGATTCAAAGGTTGTATGTGGAGTCAGCCAACCCGCAGTGGACCCGCGTGGGCGACTAAGACCCATACAGTATACACCCTTTACTGGTAGGCCCGCGTCCCTTGGTGGGAACGTATAATGAGCTGATGATGATGAATGCAGTGGGCTATGTCGGTTATCCTATGTAGTTCTTCTACGGACATATTGATTTTGGATCTTATCGTATAGGGAAACACCTAACATAGCCCTCCCATAGAACGCTAAGCAAACTTGAACCTGTCTCTCTCTCTCTTTCTCTCTCTTAAAACCTATCGCAGTCCACTGCTGGACATAGGTCTCCCCATTTTGCGCCAGATATCCCGGTCCTCGACTTTTCTTATCCGGCCTCCACCAGCGACCTTACGCAAATCGTCGGGCCGGAGGGCGTCCTACGCTACGCTTGCCAAGACACGGTCTCCTCTCCAGAACTCGTCTGCTCCAACGGCCATCGGTTTTGCGACATACATGACCAGCCCACTGCCACATCAATCTGCTGATTCGGCGGACTACGTCGGTAACTGAGCCTATCGAAGAGATACGAACGTATTATAACTGGCCAAGTAACGTGGGAAAGAGTACTGTAATTTTACTAATCATACTAACAAATAAATTCGAATCACTAGCATTCGTGTGGGAAGATAAAGCTAAAACTTAAAACTCCAGAAGTTTCACACGACACACTTGTTTGAATTCTGTTGCGTTGTTGCGTGAATTATTATGACTTAATTATTTATTTTACGAATATTTTCACTAAACGTATATACATTATTTCTAAGTGTATTTGTGGTGTAATGACGGATTTAGAGTACAGTCTTACTTTGTTCCACCCTTACTTTTTCCGCGGCCGCCTTAAGGTAATGCTATCTCCAACCCGCCAGAAGCAGAGATTATAACGAAAGAGAAATATGAAATATTATAGAAAAAGAGAGTTAAGAAGGCCAAAGTCCGGCAGTGCACAGCTGTTAAGTTGTACAGTTATAAATCAATAACAGTAAACGTAAACAGCATGATATAAATTTATATTTTAAATTCTTAAAAAAATATCCTACAGAAAAAGAAATTCTACATTGGGAATATTATGTAGTAATGTACGTAATAATATTCACATACCATTACTTGGGCTGTGTTTTAGTTGCTGACTTACAAACTTAAATAGATTCAGATACGCGAAATGAATGATCAAAATTTCCATACGAAATGCAAGTGGAAAAGGTATGCAAATCGATTTTTTATGTAAACTATAAATAAACCGAGTAAGCCGCGCCTGTTGGCCTACAAATAAAAATAACTTTTTCAGTCATGACCTCCAGAGATAGATTTACTTTTACCTTGATAGGTTTTCTCTGAGTTCACTATCAAACTGGAAAACTAGTACGAACTAAAGCAATCAATATAAAACATATCAAACCAATATTTTTCTTTTTCTAACTCCTCGAGTTCGTATCACAAAACTTTTCACCGTATAAAAACGTCGAAAACTTCTCAGTGGTAATCTTTCTAGAAAATCACTAAATATTTTTGAAGACACAATCTGCCGAAGTCTTTGGATTAAGTTATAAAATTTTTAACATAAATACTTCGGTCGTGGCTTAACAGGTAGTCATATAATTCTTAATCTTTTCTTTTTAAATTTCTATCTCTTATACGTCACATGTATCTCCACCGCATTTTCACAAAGCGCCAATTATTTGAAATGTGGTAAATCCAGTACGTGTTAGAGCTTTGTTTCATGTTCAGTAGAGTATACAGACATGGAGAATTATATTTACCAACTGTTGGTGTTACCTTAACACCTTACAGAGTAAGGTGAAGGTGAACCTACCGATAAAGCTATGGATTCTAATAACTTAAATAACATACATATCTACATGTCAGAGGTTATGTTTTGATATCGAACACATACACCCTGGAGTATAAAGCCTATTCACTAAAAAACTGTCGATTCCAGTAACTAAACAATTTTAAAAATCAAGATATAAAAATAAGCTTTTACTCGCAGTAACGAATGAATAGGCAGGTGTATTACATATTTTATGTTTTTGTCCTGGGTTTGTGCTATTATTTTGCCGCTGGAAAACAATGATACTGTTATAGTTTATTTGAGTATTCACCCTCAATTTCTTATTCAGTATTCACCCGAATATCAAACAATCGGATAGGAGGTGAATATTTATAGAAATCGTAATTTTCAATTATACTCGTTTGTCGTCGAGATGAACATTTTAATAGATATAAAAGTAAATATATATATATATATACAAAATTTTGTTATACACAAATTGGATACGTTTTTTTATATTTTGTGCGTGAAATGTGTTTATCTCTCTGAATACCAGATATTATCTTAAGCTGTAAAATAATGGTTGAAAATTATTATGGACATGTGCGTCAGGGGCTCAATGGTGTGGACTGTTGCCCTCCTACCGGGAGGGCTGAGTTCAAATCCCGCCACGTACCAATGTGTTTCCGAATTTTCCGAAAATATATGTACATTATCAGATGTTCTTACGGTGAAGGAAAAACATCGTGAAGAAACCTGCGCACGCCTGCGAAGAGATTCAAAGGTTGTGCGTGAAGTCATACAACCCGCACTGGGCCAGCGTGGACGACTAAGGCCTATACACCCAATACGGGTATCGTGCCCCTAGGTGGGGACGTTTAATGAGCTGATGATAATGATGATGTTCATAACATTGGCTGAACCTAAATTACTTTCATTGGATATTAAAAAGTTAACTATCAACATTTGCCCATATGAAACGAGAACCACATCTAATAAAAGTATACATTAGTGCTATAGATTCCAGTACAACCCATAAACTAATAATTACAAAAAACGTCCCTTTCAACATAATAAATTCACCTAATGTCTATCTATCCTCTATGTCTTTAATTTGAAACGTGGCATTTAGAGCAATTTGTAGCAGCGTTCTGTAAAGTTTGTCATCAGGGCAAAAGCGGGCCATTAATGGTCTTAATTTGAGTGGACCAGTACTTATTTATTGAGAACAGGGTTGCCTGAATATAAAATAAAACTAGTCTAGTTAAGTTGATTAGTTCACCTCCGAGTACCTTAATTACGTTCTAGCACAGATTTAATAATATATACTATACAGATGATGCATCCCATACTACAAAAACGTGACCACCTACGGAAGCTATTTGAGGAAGCTATTTTTAACTCACTTTATTCTCACTAGATGCCACAAGGTCCGTGACCTGGTGCTTATAGCAAGATTCGCGTAGACAGATTAAACTGATATTTGAAAATCCGGTAGGTGGCGTAAAAACATAGTTATTAATTAATCACAGTTCTAAATAAGGACGGCAACAGCGCATTTATTGTTTATTCTTACGGCGCGTGCGCTTTGACAGAGCGGCAACGTCGCGCGTTAGTGCGCTCTTCCGAATCCGATCCGACTAAAATGTAATTTCTCAAACCAAACATTTTGATAGGCATAGGTAGATAGGTATCTATGTATATTTGACGCGCGCGTCGTGCGTGGCGTGTGTAGTATTGTGCAAATTTAATTGCAATTAAGAATTGATTAATTGTGACGTTGCAATTAAACAATGAATTTATTGTTGATTGTGAACCAATAACAAATGAATTTCCAGGTTTTTTAATTAAACTTTTATTAAATAAAACTATTACTCATTATTATTTCAAAAATATAGAATATTATATAGAATTGAGCAGTAAGCCGTTGGTTCCAGGCCGTGCAAACCTTTATTCGTGCGGTGGGGTTATTAGAGGAGGCTCTTATTATATATTAATAAATATCCACTGATATACACACAGCGTCATCTTGCCGCAAGTTAAGCGTGAAGCCTGTATTATGTATGAGTTCTAAACATACTTATACACTTTTCTTGTAAATAATATAAAAGCCAGATATTTTGTGAACGAAAAGCATCTTATGTAGGTATATAGCTGCAAGAGCGGTCTTGAATGGAAGCCATCAACGGCGACGATATATTTATCAAAGGACAAAGGATACAAACATAAGGACTTAAGCGCCGTGCAAGACGCGTCACTTACGCGTTTTCTTCAAAATACTTATTAGTGTTTTGAATCAATGGTCACTTATTCCACACTTGTAATGTTTTTTGTTTTTGTTATATTTAGTTTTCGACACTATATTAAATTGCGTTTTTAATTTGCTAAGGAACTGATATAATTTATTTTTTTCAATATCAATACCGGTGAACTGAATTTATTTTTGAAGACGGAAAGTAAAGGAAGGCTCTTCGTTCCAGCGTTAGGACGGTAACTTATATATGCATATCAATATATATGCGGTACTACATATTATGCCAAAATAACAATGTTTAAAATTTTTGTCAGACTGTCAGTTTGTTCCGGGTAATCTGTGAAACGGCTTGACGTATTTGGACGAGACTTTTTTGGCAGGTAGCTGATGTAATAAGGAAAAACAGGGGCTGCTTTTGAACCGACTTAAAAAAAGGAGGTTACTCGATTCGACCTTGGCAAAAAAACGGTACCCTTATAAATTCGTCAAGTCTGTCTGTCTGTCCGTCCGTATGTCATATCCTTTTTTCTCCGAAACTATAAGAACTACACTATTCAAACTTTGTAGATATATGTATTCTGTGAACCGCTATAAGGTTTTTACAAGAAACTTGAAAAAATATTAATATATTTTGGGGTTTCCATACAGTGAACTGAAAAAAATATTTTTTTCATCGACCCCCCGTTTGGTGTATCAATGTGTATAGATCTTGAAAAATGGTATCGAGGTTTATAATATCATTTTTATAACTTGAATATTTTGCGCGAGAGACATTTTCAAAGTTGAAAAAAGTGTGTTAGAAATTAGAGGAGGGCTCTAATTTCTAAACTATGGGCTTGATAAAATAAAAAATGATGTACATAACCATAAAATCTGACAATGAAATTTAGTTTAAGCGATTTCTGATGTGAAGTTTTTTTATACGTCATAAATGGTGAACCACTATTTTCTCATAATAAAGCTGTAGTAGATGCCTAAGTAAATAAATAATATTTTTTCTATGTAACTTACTGCTGCGGAACCCACCACTATCCGACTCGCGCTTGCCCAATTTTTTTACGTTTGTTCGCATATATCTTCGTCGTTTATGAACTGATTTTATGATTATTTTTTTGTTGGAAAGAGGATAGTCCAGAGGTGGTTCCAAGATAAGGAAATAAGGGTTTGATGAGTGGTGACCAGAGAAATTGAACATTTAAAAATCGACTCATATCAACTATTACTTCATGTAATCATGACATGATCACTTATTCTCAAAAATTTTCAGACAAAACATACAGACTTCAAACTGAAAATCTACAGAGATATGTTTAGCCAAATAGAAATGCTTAAATAATTCTTCATAATTTTTATGTCGGTGCCAAACAAACTACCTACCTATATTAAATTATAAAGCTAAAGAGTGCGTTTGGCTCCGACATCAAAATTATGAAAGAATTATTTAACCATTTCTATCTGGCTAAAATTTATTTTTAGTTTTAAATCGTAGCCAAGTCGTATTTGTTCAAAAAACGTAGCCAAGTCGTATTTGTAGTTTTAACGATAAATTTAAGCAGAAGCAAGTTTTAAGAAGTACAAACAAAGTAAGAATAAAATTTAAAACTTTTAGTTGAGTTGCGTTTAGTTCGACCCATCTAACATGCAATTTTATTTTGATTGCACTGCATATTTCATGTTTTTATTATTCCCATTTACAATTCATAAGTAGTCAGTGTTCATTAAAAAAGCAATTTGTTATAAAAACATTATAATAGAAAAGCTGATTCAACACATCTAATAACACATTAACTGTGATAAAATTAAACGCAGTTTGCTCGCTCAAAGTGTACACGTGCAAGCGCCATCTATTAACTCTTTTTTTTTGTTGCTGCAACCGTGCTTTCGATAATTGTGGTGGTTCCTTTTACTGCCGTTACCGGTACTGTCGCAAATCTTTAAAAAACTTTTATTTATTAGTAAAAAATTTTTATATGATTGTTGATTGAATTAAGGAAAATATTGATTTTAGGAATAATAAATATTTGATAATACTGCATTTTAAAGTGTAAGCAAGATAAACTGATACAAGTAACGCCATCTATCGAAACTTCGTAGGAAGCTCACGGACAATATTAGGCGATGGGACCCCGTGGTTCTAGCTTCAAACCGAACGTTTGCGAAACACTTTGAAGACCTAAATGTGTTAACTCTAGCCTGTATTTACATCGACGCAACAACTCGGTAAATATCTCAAATTCAAACAAGAGCAAGTAACATATTCAAATTGTAGGCAACATAAACAAGTCAATTTTTAATGTAAACAAAGACTTTCTCAAAAATAGCTTAATAAATACCTGGTTAGAAAGGCACGCTTCCATGTCGAATTGTTACATACACAAACAGTATTAATGAACTAAAAAGTAAGAATTCCTTCACAGCTTTTAATTAATAAATTTTCTAAGTAATACATTCATATTAACACTAACCTTATATTAATTTAATAAGTAGCTGTATGGTAGCTGTCTTACTGCTTTTTATTTATTAAGACAGAGATTTTGGTAACAAGGAAGTATGACATCAGTCATCACAAGAAAAGTATACATTCCGCTATAATAACAGATTAAGAAATGGGGGCTCCCCTACGTTTTCTCATTTAAATTACGATTTATTTTCGCGTTATAAATATCGATAAACCATTTAAAAGGACACGTACAATTGTACATATTAAAAATTATTATAAAAAAGGGTTGTATAATATGTGATATAGCCACAACACATATTCAGTTATCTATTTAACTGTTATTCCCAGAAATTTATAAAAAATCCAAACCTAATACGTTCATACTCTCACATCGTTTGATTCTTTATAAGATTAGGTAAACAGTTACTCTTCCTGATTGATGTTCGCTTTTGCAAACGTGGTTCGAGGCTTGGAACTGCTAAAATGTAAAACCCACGACTTAGGTCCCAATAATACACACGTGTTCGTAAAACTGGTCACAGTTCAGTGGTCAACAAGTGTACGTCAAGATGTATATGATGGAGGATCCAGTTATTTCATTGCCTGTAACTTTCGTTCGTTTCGTAGAACAGCTATATACAAGTACTACATAGCCAACTGATAAGGTGGGAGACAAAGTTAAGAAGGCTGTGCTATATACGATGTAGAACTAGTCGAGCTTCAATATTTTCAAAAATATCTCTATAATATTTTTAAAGTAGACGGTCCATCATCATCATCAGCTCAATTAACGTCCCCACCGAGGGCAGAGCCTACCGTATAGGGTGATTAGGCCTTAGTCGTCCACGCGGGCCAGTGCGGATTGGACGATTCACACAAAACCTTCGAATCTCTTCGCAGGCATGCATGAAGGTTTCCTCACGATGTTTTCCTTCACGTAAGAGCGTCGGATAACGTAACATATATTTTTCGAAATTCGAAATACATTGGTACGTGTCGGGATTTGAACCTCAGCCCTCCCGGTAGGAAGGCGACAGTCCACACCACTGAGCCACCGACGCTCTCAACATACGACGGTCCATAGCGATATGTGATTATTTTTTCATCTCTGTCCTGCGCCTTATTTAGTTAAGATCCTAATTTAAGGTATACGTATGAGACATGATCAAGTGTGTCGTTAACATTGTTTTGAATTATACATATATATTAAATTACATACACAGCATGGTCCAAATGGTTCTGGATAGTTACCAATGGACCTTTTTTAAATTTCTCCTTGAAGACGAATAGGTACTTAACTACAGTTACGAGTGCTGAAAGTAAAAGTGAAATCTAAATTGTCTTTTCAGTACTGTAAGTACAAACAGCAAAGTTCAATAGAATTGGGTAGGTACTACTGAAGCAGCCAAACTTGATTTAGGAAACCTCGAATACTGTTCATTTTCAGTCGAATGAACACATAGCTGATCGGCACAACAAACGTAACGTTAAATGATGTTAGTGAGAGCTTTACAATGCTATCGATTGATGTAAGGGTTGTGTGTGCTTTGCTAGGAACGTTACAAAAAAACCTATTTGGACGAAGTTTTCCGATAAAGGTAGTTAGTATTTTTACACATATATATATATTTGTTTATAGGCTCTATTTATTTACTTTTTTTGTCAACTCTTGTGTCTTTATGCGGTAGGCATGGAGAGGGGGTGGGGGCGAAAAAATTTCCATTGTTTCCCAAGTTCCATTAGTTAGATATATTATTATCTACCATTAAAAACAAATTACCTACAACAAAAAATAAAATAATTTAGATTTTTAATATAAATTTATTGACTGACATACAGAGTTTTTTTCATAAATAATGTTTTAAACCCTGTTGCATAATAGTTTAGGTTATTACATATTGTATTTTCCAATATTTAACAAAAATGTCTCTGAAAGAAGCCATATTCATATTTTAATCCCGCCCCTTTTAGAGACAGCTTCAGCACCTAAATTTTTTGATAAAACAATACAATTATCTTGTTTATTTTCATTGACAGAAATATTTGAACATGGAACTAAAATATAAATAAAATAGGTACATTTAAAAAAACTCAGGAAAAAATCACTGCTTTGCTTTAATATCCCGCGTTGTTGGTTTCAAAGCACTTTTCCGATGACCAGCTATTAATATTTTCAATAAGCAAATTATATCTGTTAAAAATTCTAATGAAACTTATTAATTATAAAATACATTAATCATCATCATCAGCTCATTAAACGTCCCCACCGAGGGGCACGAGCCTACCCGTATAGGGTGATTAGGCCTTAGTCGTCCACGCAGGCCCAGTGCGGATTGGACGACTTCACGCACAACCTTCTAATCTCTTCGCAAGCGTGCGCAGGTTTCCTCACGATGTTATCCTTCACCGTAAGAGCGTCGGATAACGTACATATAATTTCGAAATTCGAAACACATTGGTACGTGGCGAGATTTGAACCTCAGCCTACTCCGGTGGGAGGGCAACTGTCCACACCATTGAGCCACCGACGCTCTAAATACATTAATATACAATATTTAATCTTACATTATTATTTATTATAACAGTAAATAGTAAAGAATATTATCATTCATTTCAAAATGTCTAAATATTGCATATAATTCGAGTCTCACAAAACCAACCACTGCTTGACCTTAATATTGAGTGGCTAATAACACTTTTTATTAAGTCTATAATAACATAAAAAGAAATAATTAGAATGCGTATATTAACACATACTGTCAATATTTTCATTTCTTTTCTTAAAACAAACAGAGAACCAAACTTACGAGTATTATACGTTAACAACAGGGTGATCCCTTGGGTGCAATTTTTAGTTTTGGCTATAAATCCGGTAATCAAAATTTAAATTCAAATTCAACGTTTGGTATTTGGATGACGGAATCCTGGGAGGTGATATAGATACAGTGTTTCGGACCTTTTATTAATCAAAAATAAATTTGAAGCCATTGGTTTGGAGCTCAATTTCAGCAAATGCGAACTGTTTTTAAATAACTTGAACTTAATTTAAATGATGTTCAACAAAAATTTAAATTTTGGCTCCAAATATTAAAAGTAAACAGAAATTCGCTTTATTAGGTTCTCCAATTTTTGATGAATCTATTTCTGAATACTTGAAAATTCAATTTCTAAATTTCAAAATACTACTGACCGTCTCCTTGAAATAAGTCCATTATGCACTTTGCATCTTAAAATTCTGTCTTTTTGTTCCGAAATTTACGTATGTGCTACGTTGCTGCTCCTTTTGGAAACACCCAGTTCTCTCGACACAAATAGACGATCTAATCAAAATGAGCTTAGAATCTGTTCTTAATATGCAGCTAAAGCAATCTTGGACCAAGCATCCTACCCATCCGTTTTGGTGGTTTAGGGATTCGCAAAATTTCCAGTATCGCTTTACGCTTTTCTTTCTTCTGTCCACAGTTCAGCTAGTCTCATAAGTAAAATTTTAAGGCATTGCCTTCAAATTTGAGATTGCTGGCATGGATGAAGCTAGAAACGCTTTCATAATTGCATGCCCAGGCCAAAATTTTCCAGAATCACCAAACTCACAGCGGAGCTGGGACAGCATTATCTGCAAAATAAATTATGAAAATCTTTTAAGCTGTAGTACGGGTTCGGCGCGTGCCAGGTTTTGGCCTTAGGTGCTCCTGAAGCCGGCTACTGGCTTCACGCGCACCCTTCGTCAAAAAGGAACTTTTCTTGAGCCTGACACGCTGCGAATCGCAACCTGTCTGCGGCTGGGGTTCCGGTCTGCGCTCCACAATATGTCCTGCGGCAGTGATGTCGACCAGCTGGGACATCACGGTCTGTCTTGCAAAAAGTGCAGGTCGCTTCTCGAGACATGCCGCACTCAACGATGTCATATGCCGGTCTCTTGCCACCATCACGTGCCAAGTCTACTTGAGCCGACTGGTATTGCAAGAGGATGGCAAAAGGCCGGATGGCATGAGTTTGATTCCATGGAGGATGGGCCGGGTGCTAGTATGGGATGCAACTTGTGCAGACACGCTGGCCCTTCCCATCTACATGGTACAATCAACAGAGCTGGTGCGGCTTGTGAAGCGGCCGAAAAAGCCAAAGCATGCAAATACAGGGGTCTGGGCTCCGAATATGATTTTGTTCCGTTCGGTGTCGAGACCCTTGGTCCGTGGGGTCCTAGTGCTTTGAGGCTTTTCAAAGAGATTTCCAAAAGGTTAGTCGACGTCACAGGTGACGAAGATTGGCAGCTACCTTGGTCAAAGAATCAGTTTAGGCAATCCAAAGGGGTAACGCTGCAGTATTTTCGGAACTTTGCCGAAAGGGACTTCTTTTAATTATATTTTTTAGTTTTAATTTTTTTTTTATTTTTAAGTGTTTAGAGTGTAATATATTTTAGTTACCGAATAATGTAATATTGTATATTTATATATTAAACAATTCGTTAACTGTAGTTTTCCCTTATTAACTTTTAATGAATCACGATTAACATAAATTGATTTTCATATTCTTATATGCAACTAATGTCACTATAGCTAAAAGTGGTCAGAAATTCGACTTTCAACTCCTCTACTGGATGTTCGGCTCCCACGCTTCCTTTGCAATTCACATTTATCAAATCTATGTAGAAGGGTTGATGAGAGAGACGAGTTTGCATTATTTTTAACTTTACTGCTTACATAATTTAGTGGTTTTAGCATCGACTTAGGTAAGTATATAATAAGATGAGAAGATATCGCAATATTCGATTTATCAAATTGAAGATTAAGGTACAAAGTATCGCAATCAAAAAATAACTCAAACCAAACACCAGGAAGACGGTGTTGTTCACATAATCGATCGGTACTGAAATATCAACTCGGTGCCGTTTATGAATATTTTACAGAACGGCGGCCATTTTAAATTGTACATCGGCAATTAAAAGGTCAACGGCATACAATTGCTATTTTGTAACATCACTATTGATCAATGTCCCTTAAAATATCTTTAAATACAAAACTATGATAAGTTTTTTATAACATTTGACACACCAAAACCAAACACATTAGATATATTATTTTTTGTGACATTCAAAGATTTTGTGGTAAAATAAGAAAAACATCTCTGAAACTTTTACAAAAAGCACTGATTTGTGGCTATATATACTAACAGACATTTCGAAAATATATAATGAGGTTCACTCATCATATCAGCCCAATGATGTCCACTTTTATACAATCATAGGCCTCCCTAAAAACACATGATATTATAGGCGTACAAGCATCTTCTAAAAATCTAGATCCGATTAGGATTAGGAAAACGGAACTCAATTGACTTACGACAGTTGCTAACGGCATACGAGTAGGTAGGTAGGCTTTGTTTATTACAGTGCTATTATTTATAGCCTGTTAGATCCGATGTAGCGCAGAACTCGAATCGCTTAAACGCTCGCTTCACGCCGAGCATTTTGCAAAAGGGAAAAGAAGTCGGCAGTTGTTAAAAAGCATCAGCGCCCCATTTCCGAAGGAGCTCCAGGCGAGACGCGGAACGAGCCTCCTTCTTGCGTAAATGGTCTGACTTTCAGGCTCGCAAAGAACTTGTACTGCAAAGCTGTTTTTAAGTGAGTCAAAATTTTGAGCCGTATATACGAGTATTTGTCCTGTACGTTTTAGTGCATGTAGCACATTACAAAAAAAATGTTGTTCTCCTTTATAGCAGTGACAATTGTCTCTTTGGGATGTAATCTTAG
Source organism: Leucinodes orbonalis (assembly GCA_019425675.1). Taxonomy (NCBI): domain Eukaryota; kingdom Metazoa; phylum Arthropoda; class Insecta; order Lepidoptera; family Crambidae; genus Leucinodes; species Leucinodes orbonalis. The sequence continues at coordinate 35,559 of PQWD01001243.1, forward strand.
GCGTCGCTACCGCCGTATCAATGCGAAAAGCATTTGATACAATGCAAACTGAATATCTGGCTCCTAATGGGACTCCTATTTACCTACCTATTTTCAGCAGTGGACTAAAAAAGGTTTTCCTTTATGTTAATGTAAAAGGCAAACAACAGTCAGGACGCTCATCTTATGATAGGTGATACGCCTGACCATAAGAAAGCGGCATTGATTGAGATCAACATCAGATAAACATTAATTATTCTCCATTAATGCCGCACTACGCCCGACACAACAAATGTGAGGTCCTTTATACCTGGTAATTTTACTAGCTACTGTGCCCTCATCTCGAAACACACAAGTACCTACAAAACACTTCTATTTCACTGGAAGATATCTTACACTGTGGTGGTACCTACCTAGGCGAAGAAAAGGTTCAACAGAAAAGAAGAAAAAAATATTCTTCGACCCGGATGTACGCTCGCTTAACAAAAGTCATCAAAAACCTTCATTGATTATTGTGGGATTCCCCTGTTTAAGTCATTTAGTTCTTCGTGGTTACGTACTAAGTGCCAAACTGACATTAGCACTGACGGTATCCTTAAGGTAAGCTACGTCACTGGATGTAATATAAAAAATAATAAATGATACTTGTGGGATCCTGCCCAGTAACGTGATGTGTTATTTTAATTCGGATAACAAACTAAAGAAGGTATATCCTTTCTTGGTTTGTATGTCTGGGATTATCTTCTATCTTTCACAGTCCACTGCTGGACATGGGTCTCCCGTATTTTGCGCCAGATATCCCGGTCCTCCGTTTATCTCATCCAGCCTGGCATTATAATTGTGATTTAGGACCTAATTTGGTTGTACTTGGGTCTACCGCTTTCCTCGTTATTGGTTTTTCTATCACCGTGATTAGCCAAATTAAAGCTAGTTAAAGATAAATAATCCTACCTTTTCTAATTACGAAAAACCTACTTTGTATCCTCGGTGTGTATCCCTTTAACAACGAATTTAAGGCAGCGTATTCAAGCTAATGTTTTTACGGGGTTTTTACAAATTTTCCCGAGAAAATGGCTTTGCATACCTAAGTTGTTTGGAAAGGATTAGCTTACCAAGTCAAACCTGCCGCGTACTATTTTGGCAAAATGTAATTCCCTTGTTTAATAACACACTACAATGAACGCACGTAACGTGTCAGTTTAAGTGCCATAAAAGTTTTGTGGCCACCTTTGTTAACCGCACGTCTTTCTTCTGTCTGACTGCCATTTACACATTTATTATGCAAAGACAAACATTACAAGCTATTCTCTACTAAATTATTCTTACTACCGCAATGCGGGGGCTTCGTTATGTGTGTAACATAAGGGTTTGTTTAGGGTTAGGGTAAAAAAAGGATTTTACTGAAATTAAAAATATACGAAGATAATACTGTATTTGAATATACTAAGGAGGCCATGTTAGCTAAGAAACTAATAGGTTAGGTTCGATCCCCGGGCAGTACAAACATTTGTGTGCATGAATATGTCTGTTTGTAATGGTCTGGGTGTTTTCTATGTATAATATGTATGTATTTACGAAAAAAAAATGTATTTAAGTATATTTATCCGTTGTTTAGTACCCATAATACAGGCTTCACGCTTAACTTGGAGCTAGATGGCGCTGTGTGAATGTCAGTGGATATTTATTATTATTATTATTAAACTAATGTATTCAAATAAAATGCCACAACAAATAACAGCTCACTGCTAAAAAGGCCTCCTTCAAAAACTGACCATTATTCAATAGTGACTTATTTTATGTTTACTGAATGTATATTTTATTATATATTTTTATAATAAAAAAAAATTAAAATTTATGTGTTAACAAAGTTCAAACACAGTCAAATGCCTTGGGTATTTAGTCAACCGTAGGTTGATAGAAAAAAGAATAAATACGTAAACTTATCCCACAATGTTCAATAGTGGAAGAGTCATCCTGGCTCAATCGGTGATACCACTACGGACTTATAGAAAATTGGCCTGCGACCACGCTTCGCGATGGGTTTTGCCGTCTAAATGTGGTAATCGGACCCGTTCTTTTGTGTTACGTTCTCCAATAAGAACGTCTTAAACACACTCGTTTCTCCTTTGGGTTCGCGACAGTTCATGGTTTGATGTATCGCTCATCAGGTAAACCATCTGCTCGTATCTTCCTTGTCAGAAACAAAATAGTTGGCTGACTGCTTGTGTATTTATCTCATTTGTTAAATTCTTCAGAAAACAAATCTTCCTTAGGTTCATCTTTGCAACAATTGTTAATAAGTTACATAGGAAGGCAACAGCAAACTTTGTACAACACGACACGGGATGTTTGCTCCCTAATGGTTACACCATATTCGAGACGGTAACTAACAAGATATAAGAAAAGTCAGGATTACTCTTAGGAAATCATCGGTATAATATAATTAGACGATTCCGATCGCTAGTCGAAGCGGCCGGCTAGGAATCAACTTTAGAAACTTTTTGTACACGAGTCACAGAAATTACTCTTCAAAAACTTAATATGAAAAATTGTATGAGAATAAAGTTATTAAAGATAATTTTCTTGATAGTGAAAATTTGGCTACACGATATAAATTCCACTTAACACATTTCTGACAAATACGGCTAGTAATCATTACCGACGCCTAAGATTTTATGCAATAAAACAATTTTATTAGAATACGTTAAATGAAAACGGGGATATAACGCTATTACACCGCTTATCTAAACCTGAGTGCTGAATTCTAAGGCAGGTCTAGCTAAATGAATCTCGGTCATGTCAGCAGCTCTTGGTTAATTGGATGACTGGCGCATAAGTGAGCGAGGACCCTTCTTGCTCGTTCAGGCCTGTAGTGATTCGATGAGATGCTTGAGAATTTTAAAGACCCCTTTAAGATACGGGATAAGTTTACCAACACCAAGTCCAACCGCAAAGTTTTAGGGTTAGATATTAACATGAATTTAATTGAATGTGCAAGTTGTAGTAATTTAAATGATGATGGTGTTTTTTCAATTAAACTGCTAAACTAAATATTATAATACAGATATCTTTGCAAGGGTATTGGCTCAAACGCTGGTTCTAAGGAGCGACGACTTGCAAAAGTTCAACGGTTAAAGCTGGATGCAGAATCGCGAGATAGTAAACAAGATATGGAAGCCTTATGGTCTACAGTGAAGTGATGTAAAATAACTAAAAGTTATTTCATAATAACTTTGGTCATATAAATGTTACTAAAAACTTACGCGATTAAAACATTGCAAATCACATTTTGTTTAATAACCATGAGTTTTAATAAAAAAAAACAATCATCAAAATCGGTTCTTATACGACGAATATATCCGTGAACAAACATAAAAAAGCAATTATATACGATCAAACTGAGTTACCTCCTTTTTTTAATTCAGTTAATAAAAGTCAACAATCAAACAGAAAGTCCACCTGTAACTCACGCCTTACATTACACCTATAGAACTCAATTATTATTAATAGTAAAAAATGCAGTTATTACTTAACTTTTGTGTCACAGGATCCACTAGTGGCAATTCCAGGCACAACCTTAGCCCACAGTTATTACAAGAGAGTATGTTTTGTTATACATATATGTATAAGAATAGTATATAAAAAATGATAAATTGTTGTTCACAACAACAAAATTTCGTAGGTACTGAAGCGTTGGCCACAGTGGCTAAATATTCTGAAAAAATATTACACAAAACAAAATCTATAGTAAATGTTTTATTTTCCGTTTAGCTGTTGACTAGACTCGGTACTGAGTTGTATACGTAGGTACCACCGCAGTGCCAGATATCGTAGTGTTTCGCACTTCTGTGTTTTTAGATGAGGGCACTGTAGCTTGTACAAATACTGGATATAACAGACCAACAACTGTCGCCTAGGGTGACGAGCGCAGGGCAGTGTTGACGTAAAATAATCACTTCCTACCTACTGTTATCAAATTCCTTCAGCATTGCATCTGTCATGGTCAGGCGAATCACTTGCCACAAGATGAGCGAACTGAGCATCCAGTTTACTTAGGTATGGCATAAAACTAAACGTAAAAATTCAGGTCAGCAAACAATCTACTTTCCTTAATTTATTACGAACCAGTTTACACGGTAGAAGATATTACTCCTGTCAAGAGGCACATCCTTGACAGACGACGCAATCAACGTTCTCGTTGCGGAAGAGTTACTTAACGAGGAAACAAAGTTTCCAAAAGATTAATTAACGCCATTGTTTGAAAATCCGCTACGAAAGTCCACGTGCGGTTTGTAAAGAATTTTACTTTTTTTGCAATATTTTAGCAATTATACTAACCTTAGCCAATTAGCCTATTTGTTAGGCTTGAATTTAAGGCAGATATGTTTTATTTCATCATTTTATTCGTTCACTCCAGAAGCTATCGGGAACTTTTCTTTGATGTGACTTTTGTGTTTTTGTTATTGTATGTCTTTTCAGACCGCCCAACCATAATTAGAACTATTAGAAACATTGAACACTTACAAAAAAGTAGTTTTTATTCGTTAAAGACTCATCTAGACAACCAATGAGTAATACAATCCAGTTCACTCCAATTTTATTTTAAATAAAGATATTCACAATTTTATAATAAAAAAAGGAAAATTTTTATGTGTAATATTTTTTTACGTTAGTTTGAACTACGCTTAAAATTGTGGAGTTGATTCTTATGATATCCACTCCAACGATGTTAAATTTTAGAGCCAATTTTGAGAAGATGTGTACGTGCTCACTACTGCCATACAGTATAAAAAACCAGACATGGATTTATTTATTTAGGCAATACTAACTTATTTATTTTTCATACCGAAGGGTAACATAAATCTTGGCAACCTATACTAAATCAGCCCCCAGAATAAAGCTTGAAGATTAATATCAACTCGTATGATTTATAAGTATAACATATAATAAGGAAATAATAATAACGTAAGATTATAACCATCACATTTTTCGCAAAAGCTGTTCCTATTTAGTTAAGTTTTCACTAAGCAAAAAAATAAGAAGTTTCCAAAACTAAAAATATTTGAATGTATATCATGCATTTTTATCCAATACATAGATATTCATTTCTTTTTTTATTTACATTACCTACATTTTTTTACTGTTTCCGGCACAAAATGAGCCGTTTTACGTGCATTTCTATTTAAGAGCAGGTTTGAAATTGAGTTTCTAAATTTTAGTCACCCGTCTTCCCAAAATGTTTAAAAATACAAATTTTAATTAACTGCTACAGATAAGCATGTCTTAATGTCAACCATCATGATATTAGTATTAATTTTAAGTTTTCCCCATTTGTTTTAAATTTAGTATTTTACCAAAGCATGTTTCAGAAGTCGGATTTGTTAGAACAACTTTCGTTGACACTTAAAATTAATAACGATAACTTTACAATTTAAATTGCGAACAAAATATGCTTTCATTTTAATTAAAACCAACAATTTATAATAACATCAATTCGAGAGATAAGGTGAGGATCGCTACGATATCAGCACACTAAGATTCCGATACCTATTCAAAATAATAATATGATATGACGGCATAATTCCCTAGTGACCTAACTAGGCTATCATATTAACCTAGCACATCTGACACAGCAATTTGCAGCTAAATCCAATGTTCCCAAGACGTATAGATATGTCCTTCCTATGATACCAATCTATTCGCAAACAAGATCATTGCAAACAGGTGTACTAAATAAAGTATTGCTTCTTAAAAAATATATTTGCAGGATGATATTAGTACGTATATGTGCAGCAAAATTCCAAGAAGTCACATTTCAAATATTTATATTAGGGTGGCGGGTGGCCGTTTGATGCAGATAGCTTCCGACCGAGTTTGGAGTGGAAGTATTAAGTATTGGGGGAGGCCTATGTTCAGCAGTGGACATCAAGTGGCTGATATTATGATGATGATGAAGTATTCTAGACACTTAGTCTCAATAAGTCACATAAAATACACAATATACAAGCAAGGACAAAATAATTACGAAAATAAACTTCTGCAAGTATCACATTCATGACCGTCATGGTCATCAAAACACATATAACAAACCTGTCAGTGAATTGTCCCATAGAGTGCTCAACTCGTCAATCTTCGGAGTACTGGCCAGTTTCCATGGTATGCCTTGGCGTCCATGGCTAAGCACTCTCCGACGGGAGGAATACAAAATTGTACAATGAAATCTTTTGTCAATATTCAGAACTTTGAACAGTTGTGGAGTTTGAATACAGAGAAGCACAATTCCATCTGACTCAATAATGGATGAGAGAAGAAAAATAAATTTTCATTTTCAATCATGGACATGGACACTCAATTTTTTGGTAGCCGAGGAGTGTCCGAGAGTGAGATACACCAATACCGAAAAACCTTGAGAGGAGGTATGTACTATTGTTTTATCCGCCAGATTGATTGGCCAGCGAAATCTTACGCAGGCAACATATTTTCTTTGTTTTTCCGTGACAGAATACAAGACGCTAATTTTATTAAGTGAACGGGACACATAATTCACTTAGCTGATTGTAAGTGATACGCCTGCCCATGACAGATGAAGTGTTGCAGGAAACCAATATCTGAAGATACAAATTATGCACCAAGAATACTGCCCTACGGCCAGCATCTGAATTACCGGATAAGCTACCACCCCAGATTCTGTAATAATCATTTTATACAATATTCACCTACTCATTCAAATTACCTAAATTATCTTAAAAATAATTGTTACATAAATGTGTTTGTGGTATTTTTTGTCATCTTTTATTAATTTAGATTTATATTTGAGTACCTATATAATTTTAAAAAGTACATACAAGTAATAAAAAGAACTAGTACAAACAATCATTGCCTGATATATCAAAGCAAAAAGCATGGATAATATAAAATGACAGCGAATATGTGTTTGATTGTTGCAAAACATTTTTCATTTGTTATGTCGAAGGCAAATGCCCTGACTGGTGAGTCTAAAATCATAAAGCTGCGCAGGTGTTCATTATGCAGAGAATACAAACACTAAAAATGTTTTGTTATTTCAACCACTCAAAGCCAGCAAAAGTACCTACTTTATTTTCTAGTCTTCTATAAAATTGTGACATGTAGGTATATGCTTTATACTTCATAGGACCATCTTCTTACATACGCAGGATTGTTATTATTCGATTAAGGAGAACTAAATGATGAAATTACCAATTAAGTGTCTGCCAGCAATGTTTGTGAATCTCAAAGGAGCGCACTTCGATGTTTTTTCATTCTAGGCCTTATTTATGAGTTATATATACATAATTCAATTATATAAAGCCTAAATATTTTACCATATTTTTGTACTTACATAACCCATTTAAATAGTCGTTTGGTTTATTTTAATAGTGTATTTTTGAGTATATATTATAATATTTTTTGGAATCTTTTTGTGATAAGTATGGACTTATATTATCATTGCAGAAATAAATAATACAGCTGATTTAATAACAGGCGGTACATTGAGAACGCAATTCAAAAAAAAACTATGTGTCATTACCAAAAATAACGAGATAATATTGTAAAAAATTAAGATTACGGTAGTTGATTTGAAACAACTGCAAACACGTCCAGAATTGGCTAATATCAGAAGCATTGAAATGTATTCAACTAATAGATGTTATTTCACTGAACAAAATTAATTGATGAAGCAATTCATTATCAGTTGCCAATGTTGCTCTTTATTTTAACGCAACAATAACATCACTGTGATGGTTGAAAATAAGTTAAATAAGATCGTATTCGAATTGATTTGAACTTTCAGTTATGTGTATTCCTTATTTCCGTTTTTCATAAGAATTTTTCATCTGATTGATGATACTATTGTTGGTTGGTAAACGCCTGCGCCCAACCAAATTGACAATGACGTCGCAATAAAACCGCATATTCGTTTAGTCCGTGAAAGGGATTCATTTGGACTCAAAGTTATTCATGGTGTTGTTATGAAATAAATAAACAGATCAACCCGAGCTTTTTTTGTTCGATATATCAAACTACCGTATTTATAGACATTTTAATATAAATATAAACAAAAATGTTCATGGCAATACGAGTTTCAAAACCATTCGATATTTAACCCATTGAACGCAGGGAATCCAGACACAATAGAAAATCAATTGTGTCTGGTGCCTTAAGGCGTCATTCAGGCGGTCAAAGGGTTAAAATTAATGACACAAGTATGAGAAGATTTTAAAGTAACTTTTTTTATTATAACCCTGAAAAGGTTATATAACTATAATGGTACTCATTCAACATTCCTATTGAAACACTACGGTGATCACAATCACATCACAAAATTAGGCCATTCCACGTGATGTCGTTGACGTGAATCGAATTTGACACGTTAAATTTATGACTGAGAATACATAACGAGCTAAATGTATTTGAGCCAGAGCCTAATGGAGTTTTCGGCCACGGTATGCACTCGCTATGGCGATATCTCTTGTTTGAATGGTGACAATTTAATTATTTTAGGTTTTAGTAGACCTATCCTATTATGATTATTATTCAATATTGAAAATTTTATGTAAAAATAAAATATATGTCTCGCTAACTATTCTGTTAGGACGAAATACATGATATTTATATATTATCTTGTATTAAATTCTGTCTGACTCAACTCAAAGGGATCTTTGTATTAAGTTAGCTAACTTAATATCAACCTTTATCGGCTAAATTTGTATTAAATAGACCCAGGATAAGCTAAGTGTAAAACCCATGAGATTAGACCTATTATTTTTGCCTTACTGAATATAGTTTTTATAAATTTGTATGTTCAATATGCTTGTAATGGTTTTGCTAAAACACAGCTGGTGTGTCATCTAAAACATCCACCGTGAGAAGTTAGTTGTCTATTTTGTAAACGCTTTTATTTTTCTTCTTGATTCATAATTACGAAACCAGCTGATTTACTTTGAAGGTATTTCACATAATAAAGATAAACAACATAATTTAATGCTTATTTCATACAAAAGTTTATACGATTATACCAAAACATATTAACGCAAACATATTTAACGTTAATCAAATATTGTATAAACTGAAGTACGAGTATAAAATATGACATTAATGAACATAAAAACTTCTTTATGGTTCATTAAAAAAACAGAATTGTTTCAAAATATGGGCTTAATATTAGGTTAGTTATGTTAACATCCTGCCATAAACTGAAAGACCCTATTAGACGAAAAGGTCAAGTTTTCAATTACTGTAATTGAATGCAACCTTTCACTGTTTTATTGATTAAAAGGAAATATTACTAAAAAATTGGTTTAAGTTTTTTCTGATTGGTTTAATGTGTCTAATTGTTAAAAAACTATACAAACAGGTCACATGTCTATCGTGTCGACGATCAATCGTCCTACACTGCACTTGCAATAACGTGGTAGATTTTTTCTGGAAACGAAACTTTCGGTCTCAAACATCATTCGTTTTCGAACTTTGTGCCCTGTTTGAACATAACAACTAATTTATTAATAGACTTTCTTAGTTTTATTATAATTACCGTTTTAAAAAAGAAATATTCCCACTTAAAACATTTCATCTTAAATGTTACCAAGACGACCACATAAAGCTTGCCCTGTGAAATGATATCAGACCCCAAGTAGAGCCAAGCTTCTGAACCTACACAGCCTGACTCTACCCGCCGTAATTTCAATAAGTTCTACATAATCAATAAATATGTATGGCTTGACTGTTTCGTTATTGACTTCCGATCAGACTAAATATTCGCATCGCCTCCGCGACGGTATCGCAACGGTGAAGCTATACATATTTACTGATATTTATTGCCCTGACACAAGGCAAACCTTATGTGGTCATCCTGGCAACATTTCACTTGAAATGTTTTTGGTGGGATTTCAGTCTTTTTGTAAGTTGCTAGGCAGCCTTTTTACATTTTGATGATCATCAGTGTGTCAGTGACTAAATCGGCGAAATTTAGATATAAATACGACCTAGTTTATTGATGACATCATGTCCTGAGAATATTAACTATCTGGTACATCGGAAATGAACTCTATGTGAGTTCGAAAATATGAAAAAACACATCAAGAAATGGTAGGCAGTGCCACCTTGCGCCTCGCTTGGTTCGTACTGGCGGGAGCACTGCCGTGTCCTTAGATTTTTATATAACGCAGTGACTATGCTTCTGAAACACAGATTTTTTTATGTTATGGGTTAAATTAATAAAATAATTAATAAATATCCACTGACATTCACACAACGACATCAAACATGTTCATGCACACAAATGTTTTGTACTACCCAGAGATGTAAAGAGAGACTTGGTATAAAAGCCTATATTTTATGAAATAAAAATACGGTATTTTGAACTGTACAATAAGTTATGGTTTAGCAGCCTGTTAACTGCCTCAAACGGCTCACGCATACTGATTTTAACTCTCTGCAAAGGACTAACATAAAAACAGTCACGGAAATTCAGACTTAGTAAGACGATCAAATCGATAATTATATTTTTCGTTATTTCAATATTACAAACAAGCACCTAATTTTACTTTTATGTATAGACTCTACAAATGCGTACTGGGCTCGCGGTGGGGTACTGCCCTAACTCTTCATAGCCATGCTACGTGGAAGGGCATGTCCCTGTAGCGGGATGATGATGTCAAAATTTTTGTTTAGTATGTTTAACAAGCTGACGGTTGCTTGGTCCTAAAAATAAAAGCTGTATCCTTCAAGGTCCTTGAGAACATAGTTTCACACTCACTATGTCAAGGTAAAATTTTTACTGTTTCCAGATTATCTTTTTTGTTTACAAACGTAAATGCCAATAACACTTCAATTTATTACATATACTCTTTTCCTTTTTACCAAGAACAGTATGAAAGGATAAAAGTTCCTTAACACACATGGGCCCTAAACAAATACTACTATCCGTAAGGGTAAATTATTGAATTGAGCCCTTAGCAGTCCTTTCGAATCAGTGCGTGAATGGCCCAACTTATAATGCTTATTACGAGATTAATAATTTATACAATGATGTCAATCTCGTCTAATGAGGACTAGTTTATTCAGTATATCGTACAATATGACTAACATTGCTTATATGACGAAGCTTAAATTTGATTTGATTGAAAAAGCGGTTTGATTATAATATTGACGATGGAAAAGTTTGATAAGACTTCATTAGCTATATACAATCTAAAATTATTAGGGTTATTAAGGTTTCAGCAAGCTAGCCATAAGCTAAAGTGTAAGCTTATAACGAAGATATATTTGAAAAACCATTCTGTTTAAATAATGGATTAAGTAGGAAAAATCATCACTATTTGTACAACAGGTAATTTTTGTTAATCCTTCTTAAAGTACTCCCACGTTACATTCGCCAAGCTTGAATGTAAAGACGTCTGAGCTTATTTTTTGTCGTGCCAATTCAAACGAAAATATATTTTTCGTTTGAATTTTAATAAAATCAGGGCAGTTTGTAATACAGGTGTACGCTACCAAGATGAATGGAACCGAGTTTCATTGAATTTGAAGAATTAAACCTATTATTAGAATTTGTCTCTGCATTTTCAGAAAGGTACTTGAATGTTAAAGGGTCACAAAAATATTTAATACCAGCATACCCAAGGGTTTATAATCATATCCGAATCTTCGAAAGATGCTCATCACTATAATGGGCTTGGCATGAATTTGGACAAGATAATCGTTATTTTATACTCATGTCATGCCACAACAGGTACTCATTTTGTATTCTCAAGATTGTACGTTTGCTGAGATCAAACAACAAACTTGGACATTATTTCTAGAATGAAACTAGAAAGATTTTTTTGGCTTGGTCAATTCCTTTAAGACGTGAGTACGAGTCCATAAAGTCTTTGATCAATGCGACGTACCCCTACTATTATCGTACGCAGCTGAGACATGGAAAATGATAAGGTAGATAATTGATTTATAGGCTTCAAATCTTAATGGGAAATCAAGTGGGCTATACTCAGGGTTTATCAGACATAAAATCAGTTACAAATTCATTCATGAAAATATTAAAGTTACAGCTCTTATTATTGGTCGCTTCAAAGATTTTTCAAAGATCAAGAAGGAACAGTTGGAACATTAACGATTCGTTATTTCCAAACAACTTGAACCTACATCACACGTTCATTAATTTAAGATTTGATATTTTTTATTTATACAAAAGCTTAACCTAAAAAGGTGAGCTTAAGATCTATCATTATACCACCTTAAATAATTAAGTAGTTATTATTATATTAGATATATTCCAAAGTTTTTTTTATTAACCTTTTTTGATTTGCAATCAACGGGCACCTTTTATTATATAGAGCACGCAGCGCCAAAAATTGTATCAATGGTGCTATTTATAAATTACAAGGACTTAATCTCGTCGCATTCTAACATGAAATTAAATGTAACCATGGAACGAATGCCATGAAATGGACGACGACCTCCGAAAGGTGCATGGTGGAAGCTGGATGAGAATGTGGAGGACTAGGATATCTGGCGCAAATGGGGATAAAACACCTATGTCCAGCATTGGACTGCAATTGTTGAAGATATGAAATAAGATAGATGTTGGTTTACCAGTTAGAAAAGATATTTCGATCCAAGATACATAACTTCATCAACAAAATGCAGTTTATGATAACTTTTTTAATTACCAATAATTATCTTCAAAATTTCCAAATATCTATCTCATACAAAACAATCAACGATGTTAATAGTTATGATTTCTCGTAGTTGATTAAGCACATTGTGTTTATCTACTCATCGAGTTTTTACCGGAAATAATACCAAGTGTTTCCGTCTGTTGTAGTTGTTTCCAATGTTCGCATCCTGTGGGAATACTTCCATTCTGTCCCAACATGCTATGTGAGGCGAGAATGAAGCTGATTAGTTCGCAGGCCTTTTTACTTACATTCTGCTTTTTCCATTAAGTACCTGTCAAACATTGATTGATGATACGCACTGCTGCCATCTTAAAAGGCATTAAAAAGCTTTTCTCCTGTGATGGTGGTCCATTTTAATAAATGTCAGTTAATATATTTGAATAAGTGATAGCTTACATAAAAATATTATTTATGGCAATAATATCCAACTGTATCTTGACCAAATGTGAAATAATTTATGCTGATACCAGTGAATAATGGATACACGGTAACAATATTGCATATTGTTTAAATTTTTAATACATACTATATCATGGTGTATTATATATGATCGCAAAATTTTATGTATTATTATGCTTATATACTCGCGTGCAAGTAAATCGACTCAAGCCTCAAGTGCGCATAAAAAGTGATATAACTAAAAAATGTCTTATTTTACCTCTATATAATGTTTACATAATTAAAGCCTAGTAATTAGGCTTTCAAATGGTAGCATAATATCAGTAATTTAAATAAACACTTGTACTTAGAATGCAACTGAACGCAACCTCCCGTAAACTGCTCTGCGCTCTATTCACAACTTGCGCGACACAACCCCCTATAAAACCCCCTGTAATCGTTTTTTTCTTATCAGTCGCTCATTAGACGTTGACCTGAACACATCTCTGCAAATTAAAGCCGTCATTTGAAGAAAATTATGGATACAACACCTGAAGAAGCCGCTCAAGTCGTTGCCCTGTTGCAAGAAGGGTTGAACCAGCGAGAAGTCGCTCGTCGTTTGAATATGAGTCAGTCCGCTGTCTCGAGAGTATACAGAAGGTTTCAAGAGACTGGTGCCTTCACTCGGAGGCCTAATACCAGCCGACGCCGGTGCACCTCGGAGCGTGACGACCGGTTTTTGGTCTCGACCTCTCTCCGAAATCGACACCTTACCGGCGTAGATGTGCAGCAGGAGCTACGTCAAGTTCGCGGGGTGACTGTCAGTCAGTGGACAGTTAGAAGAAGGTTGAAAGAAGCTAACCTTACTCCGAAAAGACCCGCTACAGGCCCGAAGTTGACCACAGCTCATCGTCAAGCACGCCTTCACTTTGCTCGAGAACATTTGGATTGGAGCATAGAGCAATGGCAGTCAGTCCTGTTCACAGATGAGACGAGGATGTGTCTCCATGGCAGCGACAGGAGAGGTCGGGTATACCGTCGTCCCGGTGAACGGTTTTCACAGTGCTGCTTTGTGGAAACCGTTGCATATGGTGGCGGATCTTGCATGATGTGGGCTGGAATTTCCTTAGAAGGCAAAACGGACCTTGTTTTCGTTCCTGGGGGAGGCCGGGGAGGAGGTCTGACCAGTGATCGTTACATTGAAAATGTTCTACTGGATCAAGTTGTCCCTTATCAAGGCTTTATTGGGGAAAATTTCATCTTGATGCATGACAATGCCCGATGTCACACTGCTCGGGCCACACGTGATTTCCTGAACGAAGTTGGAATTCACACTATGCATTGGCCAGCGCTCAGCCCCGATTTAAATCCCATTGAGCACATATGGGACGAGCTCAAAAGGAAAGTTAGAGCGAGGAATCCAGCTCCGACAAACATCAATGAGCTCAAGACTGCGTTGGTAGAAGAGTGGGGTCGAATACCACAATCATCCATTAAAAAGTTGATAAGGTCGATGAAGAATCGCATGAGAGCAGTGATCAGAGCTAGAGGAGGAATACCAAATATTGACACGAATAATTTTTTTATCTTACGCACATTTTGTTTCATTTAAACACAATAACCCCATACTGTGAAATTGTATGAATTTTCAACATTTTTTACATTATCATTAGCATTAACCTTTTTTACTAAACTACTGAATCGATTTTCATGCAACTTACACCATTTTAAAGCTCAATTACTAGGCTTTAATTATGTAAAACATTATATAGAGGTATAATAAGGCATTTTTTAGTTATATCACTTGTTATGCGTACTTGAGGCTTGAGTCGATTTACTTGCACGCGAGTGTATATTAGTAATGTTTATTTATATTATTCTCGTTTGAAATTATTGACAGACTTATTAAATAATTTATTACTTTCTTCCAGCTCGTGTACGCGAGTGATAACTATAATATTGGTATTTATGTTCGTATTACATTTGTTATAAATATGATCGTCACTACCAATATGGAACATAAGTTCGCTGAAACCAAGCCAAATGACCAAAATAGCGCACTTCTGTTCATAATATAAAATATCTATGCAGATAATAAAATATGTTGCCCATAACATGTTGTAAGAGTAATATTAAACCAACCTTTATATATAGCTCTTATAACGCCTTACTTAACTACACATACATTCCGAATCATTTGCCAAGCTCAAAAAAACCTATGGCAAATATGGCTTAAGTTATTACTTAAATTAAATTATTCCTTATTTAATCTTTTCTTTATATTATTACTTTATATTTTAGATTATAATTAAGTTTAATAAGTCTTTCTCTTTGCATATATGTTTACCTTTAATGATTGTTACATTTAGAATTAAATATGAGTAAGTAGTTAAGTTCATATTTTGAACAAACGCTGGTGAACCAAAATAAAAAATAAATATATATTATATAATATAATATGTTGTCCCATAACATGTTGTAAGAGTAATATATAACGCCTAACTTATCTTAGCAGCCTATATCATTCAACTGCTTTGCAGTTTGAATCATTTTTATAACTTCATGTTGATATCTTCGCAAAACACGTGTTCTAATGTGAGCCACTAAAATATTCATCAGTCTGCAGTTTATTGATTTGACTGTTCATTCATTCTCTTCTTTAGAGAGTTTTTAAGAAGATAAACAGTTCACTTGGAATTAGAGGTAATAAGAATTTAGATATATTACTCCACTCCTAAAGTCACGGCGTAAAAAGTGGACCTCCGTCCAAATGACGGACACTTAAGAAGACAAATGACCATTTAAACGGCCACGGAAAATACGAGAATCTTGGACATTTCCCTAATGTGTGAGAACGCCTGATAAATAACCAAAAAATTTGTGGAAGCATATAAACTCTTTGCATTTCTGCATATATATCGACTCTATACAGTTAGTGCTAAAGTGATGTCTTAATAAGAGGCTACCACGACATGCATGAGTAAAAGAAACTAAAATTTACCACAAGGTGTGACTGTGGCAGCCGGAGAAGCCCTCCGATTGTTAATCTTGACGTCCATGCTTGGGATCAAGAAATTATTGGGGTGCAGCCACCACAGAAGCAGCAGTAATAATAACAATTATAGTAATTAACACATACAAAGATTAAATAGTCGAAAAAGAGCCTCTGATTGTTTTGACTTCGGCCCCACACATGCCTTCCAAAGGACCGGGGCCAATATTTGGGCCGTGACTCTCAACGATTACGAAAACATAGTAATGATAAAATACGACAGATATAAATAAATAAATAACCACTGTCATTCACACATCTAGCCCCAAGTTAAGCGTAAAGCCTGTATTATGGGTACTAAACAACGTATAAACTTACTTTTATACATTGGTTTTTGTAAATACGTACATATTTTACATAGAACCATTACAAATAGACATGTTCATGCACACAAATGTTTGTACTGCCCGGGGATCGAACCCGGAACCCTTGGTGTAGCAGCCAACGTCTTGATCATTACACCAAATAGGTCGTCATAATACAGATATTTATGTGACACTGTTACTTTGCATTGTGAGAAATCATTCTCACGAAATCTCAGGGTTTATCGAATATGTCCACTCCAGTGCCTCTGGACGTCTTGTTATAAAGTAACTACATTCGAAATATGTCCGAAAAAAGGATTCGATATTAGTCCGAAATATCCGAAAAAAGGTATGTTCAATGTAGTCATCCAAATTTCCTTAATCAATATGGTTTAATTTGGGTTTAAATCCAAATGTATATATTTGTGCAGGATTTAAGAGTTTTCTTACAGATTAAGTGTAACAAAAAAGGATGAGATTATCGACGAACACGTTTTTAGGTACTAATAGGATTGTACGAAGGTTTTTTGAATTTGCGAGTCTCGGTGGGTCCCATTGAACATTTTAAATTTTTGCCTTGATCTCACTACGTAATAGCAAAAAAGAACAACACATTTTTCAAAGAATTTTTGATAAATATTTTTGACGAACTTTCGATTTAAAGCCACAATAGCGAACGCTTTAAGCTATATTCTTTCCGTGACAGCGGTCAGACGTACTAATTTTCCAGTTATTTAACATTTTACTGGTGAGTACATTTGATTTTCATTAATGTGGAAACTTTCAGTTGGCATTTTTGCTGTAAAAATATTTATAAAGCATCAGTTTTTAGATTACGATAGTTTAATTCCAGGAGAAGTTATAAGGACATCGGGAAAGTCTGTAAACTTTAAGTAAATATTGGAACGTTCATTAAAATAGCACAGATTTAAAACAGTTTCGGAGTAGGAATACGTATCCCTAAATATGCAATTCAAAGTAACCCAAACATGACCTTTCTAAGACAATTTTGTTTCAAAATTATTCAGGGTCCGGAATGCATGCATGAATCAATTGAAATTTAAGCTGTTTCTTTAGTGACTTAGGTGACCAGCGACACAATACAGTACCAATTTAAAATAATGTGAATATTATTATGTTATAATAGTATTAAGTTATATTTGTAATAATAGTATTGGATAAATGAAAAAATTAAGAGACCTCGTATCGACAATCATTTCGTATCATCAAGAGAAGTCAATAACCCATCTTATATGTAATAGATAGATAGATAGATAATTCTTTATTGCACAAAACAAATTAAACACTTAACAAGATTCTGCACAGGAAAAAAAAGTACAATTAGCGGCCTTATTACTAAGTATATATAATTAAAATTGTTAGCTCGGTTTTTCCTAATATTGGACACAAAAAGATGATCGTAGAGGTAATATTTAATCTTATTGGCAAAAATAAATGTATTACTAAATTTCACCCTGTCCTTAATGGGTAAAACATCGAAAAGCTAAAGCTTAAGCCACGTGTAGGTGTTATTCTAATGAACTATTCCGAAATGTATTATTGTGTCGAGTAAATCTGCAAAAGGGGCTGTTTGGGTTAATATATTGTAGTAACAAAGGAATCAATCTACTTAAGTACAATTTGTTTTATATTTAGTGTGTAATTTGAATGGCGCATCCACTTGTCTGTGGTAGAATGGAAACCAGATATCGTATATGGAGTGATATATATCGCAGCTTTCATACTTAGGCGCACATCTCAAAATTAGCGTTTTTAAGTTTTACTCATAAACGGATCCAAAACCAACATCTTCATCACGCTCTTGAATAGAAAGAGTCAGAACGTGCAATAAAGCCGCGAAAACTTAGTTTATGCCTTGTTCATATTTCCGAGTTATGTGTCCTTTTAATAATGCTGGGATAAACTTTATATGCCATAAGTAATTTATAACTTACGGACATACTATTCTAATATTCTATTGTTTTGCAATTAATGTTTTCATTTATTTATGACTGATTTTGTGAGAACAGAAGCGCTAAAGAATCTTCAAACGCGTTTTCCCAACAATCATGTTTTTCGAATTGTGCCCCCATAATATGAAAGCTACGATATTACTCAGCAGATACTAGGTCAACATAAGCTCATCAGCTACCAAGCAGACTTTGTTGACGCCGCATACGTGCTTGAGTGCAAATTTATTCCGACTTGTGGTTGGAATAAATATTTTCTGATACTGATCCTATAATCTGGCGATTTAGTTTTGTAATTTGGCAGTATTGGGTTAGTATTGGTATTGGTTTGTTCAACTTTCCTTAACAACCTTAACAATTTAATAGTGCACTGCTGGACTTAGGGGCAAAACAATGTTAGTGAAGCGGTTTGCCATAATCTACAGTTTTCAACGCTTTTAAAAAGTTGGTACCTCTCTCTGCTAAAAGTTGTATCTCTAAGCCACTCTTGCGGCGAGTTTAATAGATGTAAATATAACATGACCATTATTAGATATAATATACTCAGATGTCAAAACTGAGTGTGGTATTGGTTCACGTTTTGTGAATAACGCCATATAAGCTCGTATATCTCATGGAAAAACAGCTACTATCGATTAGGCGATACTACCTACTATGTGCCCACGGTGGTATCCCCACGTGGTATTCCCTTCACTGTGTGATAGTAGAAGTGTGTAGGGCTAAGTGGGTGGGGAGCTTACCTAGGGATCAAGTCCCTCATGCCCACAAAAAAGGAAACTAATAAATATTTGAAAACTGTATACATTTCAGTTGTATAAACGCAATTTAAATTCTAATTTCAAATTGTGCCTACACAAAGTTCATCAGAGTTGTAAAAGATCAACTGTCTTAATATTATTAATCCGCTTAAATTTATTTATGTCGCATTTCCGCGCCACGGCTAACGTTAATAATTTCATTATAACCCTGTAACCTAGTAATATAATATCTAGTAAGAACCGATATTTTATTGCGCTTTTAACATTTTTGTTTTTGCTCAAAGTTGTATCGTGTTAGACACGTTTTCAAGTTGACGATAGTGATACTTTACTCAGAAGTTGTAATAAAGTACAATATGAAATCAAAGATCCATAATTTATTATTGTCAGTATTCAATACCAACACCGTTACAATTGTCAGTATTCAGTTCCTTACAAACGCAATATTCGAACTCGGCTTACATGACAATGCCTTCTCCTAATACTAGATCAACGCTAAATAAAATATTACCACAGGGGAAAAGTTTTATCAATATCCGATAGCCAATAAGTATAGTACTTTTGCCTTTTGACATGAACGGTGTCGGGGAACTAAATGGGCAGATAGCGGAGACTGGGAAAATGGGGTCAGAGCGTAATATTACGATTTAGAGCACAAAGTCGATACAATGAGATAATACATATATCAGCTTATCATGTATCAAGTTAGATTACTAAGCGTGGTGAATATTATGGTGTAATGAGAGTTGTAACATGCAGGTTTTTTATTATATTTTGGCCAAAGCTACAGCCGTAGTGATTCCGGATACATAAACTAGAAAGGTGTAACAAAGTGTGCAGGACCGGATCATCCGAATCAGGATGCTCACCTGATGGTGTAATACGCCTGACCATGACAGAGCGGCATTGATTGACCAACAACTGACAAATTTTTTGGTGACTGAGAGTAATTTCCCCGGTTAATCTCCATCTTTCTGTCGCTTTCCATTTACACAAAAACATATTCGATTGCTTGGATAATAAAGTCGATATTTATAAAGAAAAGTTTAAACGCAGACTGGGTCCTTATCGGAGCTGTTAAGGCGCTGAATAAAACTTAACGACCAATAAATCACATTAAGCACTCACTTTACTTTACTAACAGAGAAATATATTGCTTATGCTACCGGCACAACGTTTCATTGATAAAAAATATTTAAAGTTTTTAGGCAACATGGTTATTTTACTGTGCCTTCATGAGGAATGAGGTGATCCTCTTTACGGAAAATTGGTGTAGCAGCCAGCTTGTTAGGCCTACTATGGAGAAATTCAAGCAACTATAGTATACATAACTAAAGTAGTGATCCAAAAAAACGTTACATTAAGCCGTTGGTCCCGACTTCTACCTTAGGATGGGAACTGTTAACTCCCACCAAACCGCATGGGGCCTATGCAGTATTTTACGGTCCGATCTCCTAATAGCGATACTGTGCGTGCTGGCCTATGCCTCGCAATTAGTCGTTTTTTACCTAATATTATAAAGAAATGCCTCTAATAAATCAATAATATTCTTCTAGTATCGATAAATTAGAGACAATGTTTGTATAACAAATTGATCTAAACGTAATATTATCACCATCACAACCAATTGTAGGCACAAATCCCACAGCTGGGCGCCGTTGATGAATTACGGAAAACTGTCACTGACGTGCAAGACGTGCCTTGGTCGATATTTAACCGAATTTATCATAGGCCGGCAATTTGTCTTCGAGGTATTTATTAGCTTAATAAATACCTACATACTTTTTCTTAAGAAATATTTACTCGTACAACTAAATTTAAAATAAGGACCACATGTCGAAATAGTAACTTGTGAAGAAGCAATAAATATGTTTTATTATTATGTAAATGTCTTATTATCTCTCAATATATGAGGAACTATACCATAGCGCGGGCGTTAACCAAGCGCTATAAGCAATCGAAGAATAATGTATGTGTATTACGTTATTTGAATTGTGGTAAGTAAGGTGACATAATAAATATAACTAATTCTGCTTGTCGATATTAATATTATTATTTAATTAACAAGATTAATGTTATGATTTTTTACCAACAACTATTGTTAGTAGGTTCAGTTTGTATCCTTCGCAGTGTCTGATATCCGCAGTCCTATGTAATGGTGACGTCAAGTCGGTCACCTCAAGTGAAGGGCACAGGGCACTTGCCTAAACTTAAACGTTTACTTTAAAAAATCTAAAACAGCAATGTTATTTACCGTTCTCAGAAAATATGTTCCAATAAAATGTAAAAGCATTTTTATAAATAAAATAAAATAAATTTTTATTTTATTTTATTTTAAACGTTTACTTTAAAAAATCTAAAACAGCAATGTTATTTACCGTTCTCAGAAAATATGTTCCAATAAAATGTAAAAGCATTTTTATGCAAAGCTTCCAGAATTCACCAACAATTTCACTCGTGTAAAATTTCTGTCTGTCATCGAAAGCTTCGTTTATTTTCCGGGAACATGAATATGTCTGTCAAATGTATTCGACAAACGTATGCGAGGTTTCAATTTACTTAACTTT
Source organism: Leucinodes orbonalis (assembly GCA_019425675.1). Taxonomy (NCBI): domain Eukaryota; kingdom Metazoa; phylum Arthropoda; class Insecta; order Lepidoptera; family Crambidae; genus Leucinodes; species Leucinodes orbonalis. The sequence goes on from PQWD01001243.1 coordinate 57,266, forward strand.
ATTAAATGTTATATGAATATTTAAAGGTATTCGTAAACAGGTAAGAAGTTAAAAATTAGTGCTTAATTTTGCAAACATTTAAAGTTAGGTTAAGCAAAGTGATTTGGGATTCAATAAACAAAATTAAAATCTAATCAAATCCAAACGTATATCAAAGCCGCAATCCTGTGTAAATGAGGTTCAGTGCTAATACCCAAGGGGTTTGTCATTGCAGAATAACGTTCTTTCGATATACATAAAACACCCCTGTGATGTCAAGGTTAAAAAGTCGGCTACACCTAGGTTTCCAAGTTCGATCCACGTGGTATACAAACATTTGTGTGCACGACCATGTTGACCATAGGTACCTTGTTGCCTATTTTATGGGTTTTGCAGGTATATTAATTATGTATGTTTTAACAAAAATTTTGTTTATATATATTTTCAACCGTTGCTTAGTGCTTATATTACAAGCCCCTTGCTTTAATAATGATGAGATACCGCTTATCTAAGGAAATTTTGAATTCTACTTTTAAAGACCAACATACAGGATAGAATCAATTGTGCGAATGGATCTTATTTAGTTATAAGCTTGATTTGAAACCATGTATGATAGCGTTACATTAAAATATACGAAAAAAAATGATCCAAAATATATTCTAAACTATTTTATGTTCATTCATGTTCATTGATATGATGTAATAACCGTGTCCATACATGGTGCGGTCGGTGTGAAGCGAAAGCTTTTAACTTTATCGATATTTCATTTTATAGCGACTGGCGTGAAGTGATTTTTAATATATTTACTAAACTCAATTGGGCGTTTAAGATATTCTAAAGATCTTCACTAATATTGGATTACACAATGTTGATATATTATGCACGCATAAACTTAATATAACAATAAATTAGTTCTTTTGGTACTATGTTTATGTATGTAACCATATGTGTACACCATTTAGTATGCCCGGTTTATTTCACGCGCATGAAATTTATATTTTATTTTTTGTATACTTAGTACAAATTCACCAGATAAAAATACTCCCAACGAGATATTGCTGGATAAAGAAAAGTCACACTAGTTCGTAGCACGCAAATGCAATTTCTATTAATAGATATGTATTACTTTTCTGAATATTTACTTATTGGTTTATCTCTCAAACATTTTAATGGTGCAGAATTCTAAAAGTGTGTATACTTGAAAATAATATTTTATCATCTTATTATTTCACTAGATATATCTCTTTCTCGAAACACCATGAATACTTAATAGTCCTTTTTCACGAGAAGATATCGAGAACTGTAGGGTATAGTCTTCCATCTGGACGACTAATTACTCATAAACGAGCGTACTACCTTATTTTAAGGTAATAGTTACTTTTGAAACTCCACAATCTCTCCATAAAAAGGAGGTGAAATATCACCTTGATTAATTTATAGGCGTAACTATTGAATGCACTTTTTCACAACATTCTTTGTAATGTTTCTGGTCCTATTGCCGATCCTTTATTTTTAGGAATGCTAAAAATAAGCTTAATAATTTTTTTTTGGCGTATGCTCCGTACACATATCGATCAAATCATTCAATTTGAATAAAGGCTTTTATATTTCTTTGTTTAAATATTTCTTACCTCGATCGTTTAAAATATAAAACAAATAACATCTCTTACTGGGTCACTATGAACGTGCTCACAGCGGGAATAATCTATTCGAGTTTCCAAAGATCTTGTGCATCCACAGGCACAATACTCTATTCTTAACTTAAGAATGCTCTGAATATTCTCGTAATGTTAGGTCATATCACTGTAACGAGCATGTTTGAATGCATTCGTTATGGCAATGTTTTCAAAACTAGTTGATATATTTCAAGGCGGATCTATGGTTTTAATATGGGCTGTGCCTTAAATTTAATAAAAAGCTAAAAAAATATGTATTGTCAATACATACCATAAATATGAATCATGTTTCAAACTAAACCTTTCGAAATCTTTGAAAATAAATAAAGTTTTACCACCCATCATAGCTATTTGGAAATTCAGCCAAAACCTACCACACTGGCCCAATACGGATAAGTGGGTATGAACGCCTACTATCCTAGAAAAGCAGCCGGGACCAATGACTTAACGTGTCATCCGAAGCTCGGTATAATCTTTATTTTCGAACAATCAAGCGATTTAGTCTGATATAACTGACAATGATTGACCGATTTTGGCATCGAGAATGAATCAAGTCTCTTTTGTCCTCAGAGCCTCCTGTCCATCATCACTATTCCACACATGGGAGACGCTGCTCCAGGAAGTAGAAGCTGACGTGTTGGGATACGGCAATGCGGCCGTGTCTCTGGAGCGAGTTGTGGCCACCCCTCTTGTGGAGAAGACCTTCCACATGAAGGTTCAAGCGAGGAAACTGTTCGCACACCGAGACGGCTGCGAGGTGATTCTGGCCAAAGCTGACGAACAGTTGAACAAGGTAATCATTAGACATCTGTTTCCCTATACCCAAGCTTAGTGGAAAGCGTATCCATGCAGTGGGACGCTATAATATGATGATGATTTATTTTTCACATTGTATTACATATAAAGCAAATTACTCAAAATAAACGCAAGACAACATACGATATTTAAAGTCATCGATCTCACTGTATCGGTTATATGATTGATAAAAATAAGTCTTCACGACTAACAATTTCAGACTCAATCCAAGTAGGCTCGTCTTATACTAAACTAGACTCTGGCACCGCCAACAAGCTTACTACCGCTCGATATCTCACACAATGGAAGTCTTTTGGGAGGCCTTTGTCAAGTAATGCCCGTAATAGCAATGAACTCTGGTACCCTATATCAGTAGATAGTATTGAAAATATATATGTATTAAGGTATGAATAAGGAATGTTTTAAGTATAAAAGTACCTCGTTATAAGAAAATAACAAAAAGATGTATTTAGTAACCTTGAATTCTAGGATAGACGGTCTTGAATTTTAAATATTAAAACGCAGGTCTGTATCTGTGTTTGTCTTACTACTATATTATACGCTGAGAGTGTTTTACATTAAAAATTATACTAATATTTCATTTACCGTTCGGAAAGATATTTAATAACAAAATACTCAGATCTACAATGTATTTTCAAATATACTTTACCCTGTGCGGGTATAGCAAATATAAATCTTTCTAAGGGACAACTTTTCTAGTTATTATTCATACCATAATCTTAGATTCTTCTCTTGACTAAATATATATTTTGTTTCATATGAACGTGTAAATCTTATAAACACAAACTTATATTTTATTATGATAGACCTTGTCTGTCCTTCTTTTCAGATGAATATTGTATTACAGTTAGCGTGTTTGGACATAATTTAAACTTTAACACTCGTGTTGTTTTCTTACTCGTATAATGTGTCATAAATGAGTTTATACACATGATACATAATTTTATTGGTCATTATTTAGTTGACTACATTTAGTGGGTCTTATAATAATAGGAACGACGACGAGGTTCAAGTGCTAGACCGCTGCTTGAACCAGGATGTCAGAGGTTAGCATTCTACGGAAAGCGCACACATACTGTTATAAATCACTGTTAAACACCAAATCAGAGGCCCCAATACGGATTAAACACTGTAAAACTAGGGTTGGTCTTTGTCCCTCTCTTCAACCTATCGTAATCCACTGCCGAACATAGATCTCCCTGACAGTTTGCTCGGGATCGTCCGTTGTCTTCATCCAGCCTATAAAAGCAACCTTTCGAAAGTCGTCGATCCATCTGGTCAGCCTAGTTATTTATTAGTCTCCCTTAACGAGAAGACTACGACTACCTTTTATTAAGTCTCTAGCACCTTAAATTTCCATATAAAAGAAGTTGACTATCGACTGTAAATAATACCGCATTGAGTTCCAGTACTTACATTTGTGTATGTCTTTGTTAAATTTACCAATACAACGAGAACGACTGTGGCACTTTTTACGAAATTTTTACACATAATATATGTAAGATTTGTGTTCTTTTTTGACCAAATATTAACATTTAGTTTTACATTCCAAGTAATATTCTTTTATACTTCTTAATTACAAAACCACTAGACTATTAAGCTATTTTAATCTTTACCACCTTATAATAAATTAAACACGTGAATTCGGTATGAAATCGACCATTTAACAATTGAGATTCAAATTCGCCCAGACTCGTCTGAAAGTTGCGGCTAGTGGTAACTATTAACCGTTCATAGAATTGAATGAACATGAAACTTGCTTGAGCTGAGCCTCTACTCAAACATTCCTCAGTTGGAAATTGCCTGATTATTACGATTTCATAGTTGGACAACAGCGAAGAGTCCTTTTTATGTACCTATCTCAGACGCCAACTCGTAAATAGGTTAACTTGATTTTGTTTCTCTTGGATATTTGATATTTATAGGTTATTATGTTTATTTTCATATTATTTAATTTCTAACATTTCATATAAAAAGGATACAAAAGATGTTAACTTTAACTGAGTTTATATAGACTCTGTTCGTCTATAACATCAGGTAAAGCTTTAGAAAAAAAATTGTGATTAGGTACCATCGTGGCAGTTTTGCATTATAGTAACTTTTGATAAATGGTAAGTAGTTAGTTATAAACAATTTTTTTCTTTCTATGTTCATAATACCAATATATAGTAAACGTCCAGACCCATTCAGACCAGTAGGTTAAGATGTTAAACCCAAATGTTGAAGTTAAATCTAATCTGTTACTATTTTCTTTAGTATTTTAAATATATCAATAACGTGAGTAAATATTTTAGATTAATTAATTTAGATAAGTTCGCAAACAAAGCAAACTTTGAAAGTTGTAAATCTTAAAAACGAAAGAATAAATATTTCTGGCAAAAAAACGTTGTATCTCAAATCAAAGCCTACTCGTACGTCAGGTTGTAATTTATAAACCGTTTCCTCTTGGAAAACATTTTCCCTTAAAATACTTTCCTAAATAAGCTTCCCATGCACTTTTGTTGATTACAATTTAGGGTTGTATACGGCCTCATACTTTGGACTTTAATAACATAATCCCATATTGTAATATGCGTTTTCACCCACTCCGTTTAATTAGCAACACTGCGGACCTCACGGTGAAATGTCGCAAGTCACGTTAGCAAACAATAACTGCTTCGAAACATGAGAAAGATCAATCACGAAATAAGATATTCTTGTAATTATTGAACATCATCTTAACTTTTGTAGGAAGAGCGCAAAAAACATACAAAATTATTTACTGAACAAAAAGATTAAATTAGTTAACATTATTTCAAACTTTATATTTTATCGATATAATATTCAGTGTGCTTATACGAAATTAATAATTCCAAAAAAGACATCTTAGTTTATAACCTTTACTAAACATACAAGTACTTTCGTCATCAACTGCTGATCCGCATCATTATTATTACAGTCAAAAAAGGCCACTATTGAACTAAGGCCTTCCTGAATGATTCTCTTCTCTATGGACCCATCACTAGCAGATATCATCCATCGACCTTTCACTACCTCAACCAAGTCATCGACCCATCTAGTTCAAAGTTTGCTTACACTTCTTTTTCCGTTTTATGGACGTGACAATTACTTTACTGACGATAAATACAGCAAGTTCATATTTATGAAAAAACGAATCACACCAAAAACATTTCATGTAAAATGTTGCCATGACGACCGAATAAGGTTGCGCTGTAAAAAAGATATCAGATCTCAAGTAGAGTCAAGCTTCTGAATCTACACGACCTAACTCTACCGACCCATACTTTAACAATTTCTACAAGTATGACTTAGCTGTTTCACTACTTACTTTAGATCAGAAACTAAATATTCGCCTCACCTACAGGACTAGCGAAACGGCGAATATTGAGTGATATGTAAAGTTTGTTGAAGTAAGGGTCGGCAGAGTTAGGCCGCATAGATTCAAAAGCTTGGCTCATGAGTTCTGATAAATATTAACAGCGCAAACCTTATGTGGATATCGTGACATCATTTTACATGAACTATTTTTGGTGGGATTATTATTTTACAAAACTTTTTGTCGATGAGCAATTGAAATCCTAGTTCTAATGTACCTATTTATACAGTTTGCCAACCATAGCCACTTACAAACTACGCTCAGTACTAGACTGTAATAAGTGTCCCATATCCCTCAAGGGCCTGACGCCCCTGGGGTCGCGGGACATTCCCGTACAGGAAAATATATTCCACGAAACGTGTTTACAGTAATCGCATTATTTTTCCATTTCCGCGCATTCAGCTTCAAAGGCTACAATTACAGGTACGAGATTTTACCTTTGTCGGTATTTTAGTGCTGTTTATACACAAAAAATAATGTATTTTGACTAATTGACATGTTTTTATTATATTGAATATTATTTTTCAAATCAAATATTTAAAACTTATCTGTGAATTATGTTCGTACAAAATACTACGATAGAAAAGATCATCATCATCATGCCTACGTAAAAGTCGTGCGTGATGTTGGCCAATCCGCACTGGGCCCGCGTGGAGGACTAAAACCTATACTACATCCTTTACGGGTAGGCTCGAGCCCCTCGGTGGGGATGTATATTAAGGTGATGATGATGATTAGTGTCAATATGGACCCTGATGGGCAGAGGACAATCAGACATAAAGTTGTATCTTTTAATGATGCACTGAAAGGTAATAAGTTTTCATTATATAGTATAAATATACTACGAAGTAAGTACTTTCACTAATTGAGATACATACGCCTTCGTCTTATGAACTACACGCTTTTAGGGCTGCATAAGTAAACTAAAGAGCGTCGGTGGCTCAATGGTGTGAACTGTCGCCTTCATACCGGGAGGGCTGAGGTTCGAATCCCGACACGTACCAATTTGTTTCCAAATTTTCAAAAATATATGTACGTTACCTGACGCTCTTACGGCGAAGGAAAAACATCGTGAGAGACCTTCATGCACGCCTGCGAAGAGATTCGAAGGTTGTGTGTGAAGTCGTCCAATCCGCACTGGGCCCGCGTGGACAACTTAGGCCTAATCACCCTATACGGTTAGGCTCATGCCCCTCGGTGGGGACGTTTAATGAGCTGATGATGATGAAGTAAACTAAAACTCGAGATATCAAACGCAAAACAATATTTTTTACAAAGAACACAGACTTCTAATATTACTATTACTAAAAATAAATGTTTAGGTATATCGAAATACTTAATAACTTTATAATTTTCAAATCTTTGCCAAATAAACCAAGAGTTCTGTGTAGATATCATGTTTCTTAAAATGAGAATGAACTGTTCCCAGCAATTAATTTTGTGCATACCCAATGGCTTTTATAAATAATAGGTAATACGAGTACTCGTATACAGTAATCGGAACCCCCCGAACTAAAATAATTATTTCATTATTAAGAAATCAGGTTACTGAATATAAGTAGGTTGATCACTAAATTTCAGATTAGGAATAAAGTTTACCGAGTTTGAAAGGGATCTATCGTGTAACGCAAGGGACCCGCGATAAAAACTTTGGAACAAACCAAATCCAGCTTAAAAAGCTTTCAGTAGTAAAGATTTGTTGGAGTTTATTTTATAATATTAATAGGACCGTTCTATCCTAATAAATAATATTACTTTACATGAAATCGTTTTTTAGTATAAATAAACCACATACAGTAAAATGGGAACAGAACAGTACTGGTAGAATGTTTTATCTTCTGGTATATGCTTAGATAAACAAACTAAGACTCATTCAAAAAGTGTCCGTGGCTAAAGTATGTCCAGTCAGTCATGCGTCAACTGGGCAGAATTTTCAATCATTATCACATCACTCCCTTCATGTCATAGTGACATAGTAGTGTGCTCGTGCTTTTGGTACAAACCTTTATATCATCATTTTAATTTTATAGCATATATAACAATAAGCCACCGTATATGTCATGCGGCTCGGACATTTTTTGGTTGATATTTCTTCGCTAGTGTGCATCTAGTTTTTTCATTATTTATCTAAAGGTCTATCTTTTGGGGTCCAACCAACGTCAACTGTTACTTTGTTGCATCCATCAAAGTATTATGAATAGGACCAGTGTAGCGTGTCACATAGGTTAAAATAGGCCACTAACCTATACCCAATGAACTCTTTAGTTGTGATAGTAGAGTCCGCTGCACCACGTTTTATAGTCAGCATTCTACAATAATTCAGCCAATTTGGGCTAACTCTAATATCAGGACTAATAATATCGGACGCGACATGATCCCAGAAAACGCAGAAACGTTGAAACCCAAAAAGTCGTTATCGACTTCAACAACAGCTTCAGCGTCTGGAATTAGCTTCCAGACGCAGTATATTTATATGACATCCACTTTTAACCGATGTTAGAAGTGAGCGTTTCTTGGTCACAAAGGTTGCAAAATTCGTAGGTTTTTGAAGAAGACTTATACGGATACTGACCAAAATACAAAGCAAAAGCTTTGCCATCAACACGCTAAATAGGAGAAACTGAGAGTCACGCTTACACTTTTCCGGTAAAACCGTAAAATTCACATGCGGTTAAACCGAAAGCGAGGTATCAAAAAAGCTGTCTGTACAATACGTTGCATTTTTAACTTACCATATAGTACGTTAAAAGCGGCATTTCCCATTCCGTGCCGATGAACTTGACTATGCACATAATAATAAATAATTCAAACGCAGGGAATATTCAGGACGCAGTGAATTCTAGTAACGCCCGCGAGCGTCTCACATGTTCGTATTGAAAATTTATTCGTCGACTGCATACAAGGTTAAATCAGTGCACTATAGTATTGTCAGTGTCACGCATAGCAAGTTCTATGCAGCACAAAGCAAATCAGTTAGACATCATGATTTCTTAATGAATACCTATTTCACAGCATATGTTACCTATGCTTATAATATGTCAAATGTATCTACAAAATTATTTTGTAAATACCTATACTTTTGTTGAAAATGCATGCCTATGCCCATTTTTTTATGTAAACCTATCAAAACACTATCATGAAGATTGTAATATATAAACGAAAATTAATTTATGCAACTTCATTGTATAGAACAAAGGAGATTGCTTGTTATATATTACAATAATTTGTAGCATCATAACATGTGGTACTTGAAAAGAGTATTTATTACAGACAGGCAGAGTACGCTTTAGCGTGTTGACAGCAATTAACATAGCACAACCCTAACTGCACGTTCACGAGTTCACTGAACAGGTTTCTGCTGGTACTTTAATATGCCAACGCATTGTTGACATCAAAACAACATCAAACCTGACAGGCGTATATTTGCTCGCGTATATACACTTTATAGTGAAACTAAATGAATAAATAAGAGGATAAATTAGAAGAAATTTCAACTCGACATTGTAAGTGGTATAAATTAGGTCCGTAATGTAACTTTTGAAAATTACTTAACCTCCAAGAATCCTAATCACGTTACTCGAATTTAATCGGATTCTTAAATCTATTGTTTTTAATTTTGTTTTAATACAAAACTTGAAATCAAAACTGCAGTCCATACGTTTATGTGTGTTTATTGAAGCTATGAGAATATAACTAAAAAACCTTTTTAAAAGTCAAAAGAATTTTATACCGCCAGTATTCGCATCTATTATATCGAAGCTAGCGGCATTCAGTACTGGAGGGAAACTCTTTGTAGCCGTTACTCCTTTGAAGGAGTTTATACAGAGTAAGATTTTTTTATATAAGTGAATTCATACGCTATGAGCCGTGTAAGCGCGAATAAAGGGTGACTGGTGCAAATTTTAACACTGTATTTGTAACTTTCACTTGTAGCGACTTCAAAATGTGACCTTGGTCGATTAATTTAACCATAGGACCTAATATAGATCCTAGTTAAATTTTTACTTAAACCTAATGACTAAGAAATAACCCCAAATGATTTAAGAATTAAATTCTCTTCTCTGAGGGTGATGTTAAATAAACCTATTAAGGTAACATAAAACAATCTTGTAACTTTCACTTGTAGCGACTTTAAAATGTGACCTTGGTCGATTAATTTAACTGTAGGGCCTAATGTAGATCCGAGTTAAATTTTTACTTAACCCTAATGACTAAGAAATAACCCCAAATGATTTAAGAAATAAATTCTCTTCTCTGAGGGTGATGTTAAATAAATCTATTAAGGTAACATAAAACAATCTGACATAAATACGTCAAACTTTAACTCGGTTTTTTTTTATGTCAGTAAGTGTCCTGTACACTCAAGGTCAAGATGCTCACCAGATGGTAAGTGATACACCTGACCATAACAGAGCGGCTTTTAAAGGAAACCAAGTACTGACAAACAGTAATTATTAACCATCATAATCGCACTGCACCCGACACCTGTGACAATAGATGTTAGGTCTCTTAAACCCGATAATTTCACTAACCCATTTTCCGGATTTTCAAAATCGTTTTGGTCAAAGACTGTTAATTATGATTGGACCAATGGACACTTAGCATACTTTAGAGTTTCAATGAAAGAATCTAATAAGTGGCGACTCATGTCCGATAAGGATCATCCTACTGGGATCCCACTAACGCTTATAAAGGCCACATCCAAAGCGTTCTTTTGCGCAGTAAGTTAACAATCACTAATAAAATATGATGGCAATACCCGCCAATAATTCACCACGAATCCTAAAAAAAGAAGCACAATGCTGCTGCTTTAAATTAATTACAAAATTAATGAAATAATAATAAATTTTGATCTCATTATTCATTAGGAGTTTATAAACTTAATCATCTGTAAGTGTACCTAATATATAGATGTAAATTAAAATGGCAACTTATAGAATTCAGTTCACATATAAATTTTACAAAAAGCAATCTGTTGAAGCGAAAGAAATGGGTGAGAATGGGTCACCCGTACTTACAGACAATTACACTTATTTATTTATCACATATACCTTTATTTCTTTTATTAGTGGCAGAATTTAATTTACTGACTGAAAATACGCAATTAGACGTGACATTAAACCGGTCATATTTTCTGTTCATCATTATATATTCTTCGCTAATTTAATGTGTTTGCTAAGTTGTGATATGGCTCTAGGTGCCCACACTGCATATAATATGTACAAATACTAATATACAGACATATTAATTTTGGTACATATAATTTACCTTCAAAATATGAAACCATCGCTTTGACTTACATATAATTATCACAGCACCTATCTGTTATAACGTTTCATGCCAAGATGCAGCAAGTAGTCTTTTAGCATAAATTGCATACTGTAATATGATACTTTAAAAGCTTATACGAGTAATATTGCACCGGAAATTTTAAAGCCTGCTCCATATCGATTAAATTATTCTACATTATCCCAGCTTACTTTGTAATCTGTATTCAATCTCCTCTTTCCTATGAGTAAATTACGGTTCCGTTGGGTACAATGCATTTGAATTAAGGTATTAATGGAAAACGAAGTAAATACAATGAAACAAATCTTTATCCAAATCGTTTATTAATTACAATGTTCTGAATATATTTGACTTGTTTTTGTTGTATGTATATTTTAATAGGGGTTGTCTTATATGTTTATGTATCCACAATTATAATTCAAATATATATAAGTTTGTGTTTTTGTCGGTCTTTCACAACAAATCGGTTCAAAGATTTCTCGTATAACAATTGAAAAATAACCAAGGCTACTCTTTATCTCTTTTTCACCCCTCGCTTCTCTAAATGAGGGGGTGGAAGTTTGTATAGTGCCTTCTGTAATTTTCAAGGATAGAAGCTTAAACCTGGAACCTCTGCGGAATATTTGTCAGTAACACAAAACAGAATTCGAACCATGACAGACTTCATTAAGGATTAAAAGGCATAATTATTTGGAAGCCTAGCTTCTAGGCTAATATTTTCACATAGATAGGTCTCGGTTGAGGAATCATGTTAAATGTAACTAGATCCCATTAACGAGTCCTTCTATTTACACTAAAGTAGCTGATCTTAATTGGTTACGAATAATACAAAAGGCGTCTCTCAAGGGGCGAAAATCAAATCAAGTTCATAATTCAAGATATCTGAATAAGTTGAATTAGTATTGATATGGACGTTTCTAGTTTCATTTGACGACCCATTTGGTGTAATAGTTGAGACCATTTGACATTCATAAGTGTTCTATAAGGACCTAAACTGAATAAACACTTTTCATTTTCAGACTTCGGCTACTTCACCAAGGGTTCCGGGTTCGATCCCCGGACTGTACAAACATTTGTATGCATGAGCATATCTGTTTGTATTGGTCTGGTTGTTTGTTTAAAGTCACCCTAAATAAGTCACTTATAAATGTCACCTCGGCACTGTAACACATTTAAAAATCAAAATAGCTATAAAACAAAGCTCCGTTTTATTCTAAAGGTTAATATCCTGCAAACCCTGGATGGATTTTAGTATTTCAATAACACCTAGTTTTAAAAAAGTAGTCTGTCAAACTAAATTTTATTTTTATTATTTACTCCATTGTAAACCAGAATTACCATGATACGTAAATAAATTAAAGCACAATTGATAGATTGATATAACATTTTATTGCCCACAAGTACACAGAATAAACAAACAGTAACATACAACAAATAAAATAATACTGCAGGCAAAGGCGGCCTTATCTCTACAAGCGATCTCTTCCAGGCAACCTTTGGGTAAGGACAAATTTAGAAAAAAACAGGTAGTGCACAAAACTAAACAAAAATACTTGGCTTAATATATATTTTTTTGTAAATATAAACAACTTTTCTGTCCTTTTGCAACCATACAACATGTTTGCAACAAATATATCTTCATCCACATGAATAAATCCACACGATAACGCGCTAGGGAAATCTTTGTATTAAGAACTAAGAGCGATTTATGCCCAAGGGCAAACTTAAAACACCTGGACGCGGAACATAAACGGAATATGCTGAAATCTTATGTATTTCTATGTCTTTACGGAATCTTATACACTAAGGTATAAAGTACCGAACGGAACAATTCTTATTATATAAGAAGGTAGCGGCATTTTAAATGATTTTTCTCAGTTTGATTAGGATGTTGCAGGCTTAATCAACGCACTGCCTGATGAGCTAGATGATACTGTGAATCGGAAAGTTCAAAGTTTTGCTCCAGCCACCACCGACCGTAGAATTTATACAATAGAAAATACAACAAACCACAAGGAATTTAATAAAATATCCCAAGGTATTTTTAAGAATTCCGAGGCCATTGTTAATTGGATCACCCATAAATTTACAGAACTAAAATAGGAAGAATACCTACTATCGCAGTCCACTACTGAACATAGCTCTCCTCATTTTGCGCTAGGTTGCTTGGTTTTCTGCCTTCCTTATCTGTATAAGCTGTAAAGCTGTCTTCTACCTTCTGCAAGCCGTTGGTCCATCGGGTCAGTACGCCTGACCGACAGAACAGCATTAAAGGAGGCCAATAACTGATAAACAATTATTGTTCTCCATCAATGTCCCACTGCGCCCATCAACCGTGAACACAGATGCTAAGTGTCCTATACCCGGTAGAATTACTAGCTAGCAGTACCCTCATCTCGAAACACAAAAATGCATAATACTTCTATTTTACTGGACGATATATGGCACTAAGTGGTACCTACCTAGATGACACAGTAAAAAGTATACTGCCTAGTAATTTTACAACTAGTACATACGAGTATTAAACACTGTTATAAGAGATCTCGAGAGCAACATCATAGGCAACGCCGTCATTTAAATAAATATTTGTGTTTGTTCTGCTTCGGAAATCCTAACCCGGGATTACGCGGAGCAGTTGGTAAACAATGTTCAACTCAGTGGTTTTCCATCTACAAAGAAATATTAAATGCTCCGATGGCGAAATGCGTTCATGTTCAGGCAAAATTGTAATAGGGTTACCACTCTGTGACAGTTTTGCTAGTATTTACCTTTACCAGCGGGTATTAGGAGGGTTTAGAAAACAAATCCTCGGAAAACAATATATTTAAATGTTAACGTAGGCTGAACTTTCATGATGCAAGCAATATAGTGTACAAGAAAACAGATAATTCACCTGACGGTAAATGATATCGCCTCTCAAGGACACTTGTCAATTTGAAGGGATAACAAGCCCTTTAAAAAGGGGGAAGATAAAAATGGTAAATGTGAAGGGTGATTTTGGGCCTTCGACCTCACTCGCTGAATTTTTCACAAAGTCTCGGTCTTCCGTCAGGACGTGGTAACACTCCAGTGAAACTAATTTGTGTCTTAATCTCCATAACCTCTCCTTTAAAAATTTTCAGAGTCGCCAAGAGTACCGGGCAGCTTTCGTGAACTACTGCAACAATCCGAGCCCAGTGGCTCTCGCCACTTATTACGACTCTCACAACAGCTACGTGCAGCAACTTACCGCCACCAACGCCATGCTGGACCAGTACCATAAGCATACGCTGCCAACTATACTTCAGGTAAGTCATGTTACGTTTAAGTAATTGAACCCATTGGCCACCAGGGACGTCTTACGTCACAAAATATATCACTGTGCCTGGCTTACCGTCTGAAATCCATGCACAATGGAAAAATAGGTTAAATACACTGGCTTTACGGTTATTTCAAAGAAATACTGTATCGCTTATGTCGGAAAAGATGTTTTATTGTATAAAAGCAGTTATCAATATTTAACAAAGCAAACAGTTTGAATTACACTTTACTGATATGCCATAAACTCGCTCAGAATAAGTAGTTAAACGTTTCTAAAACAATTATCACTATATCTGAAACGGAGTCAAAGGGCAACAAACAACAACCACCATATTAATTAACATCACAGGCATGAAACGTCAAAATCATACTCAAGGTCGTGACTTGTGTGATTAGCCCTCGCTTTGTGATTAGAATTTCAGTCATACAACCACGTATAATTAAGTAATCAGCAGTAACGGTTATTCACCAAACAATAACATAAACATCATATATTTTAAGATAAATATGAGATAAGGTTAACAATTTTACCTAACTAGTGCAAAACATTGCATATTACCCTTTCCGGAAAAGTGAATAATAAGAAATTATAAAACTGTAATAGTTCCCTATAACATGATCAACTTAATTATCATCATCATTATCAGCGTATAACGACCCCTCTGCAGAGAACAAGCCTTCCTGCACAGCATAGCTATGTGGCCGCGATAAACGGCGTAACGTGCGTGGCCTCCACAGCACGGTTTCATTTTTCTTTTCGGATAATCAGGAGATTACTGCAACGTCCTAACCAAACTACGAAAAGCCGCACAAAGAGATGTTTCCACGGCTACCACGGAGGTAGTTAGTAAGAAATTATAAAACTGTAATCGTTTGGGGTCATGAAGAACCTGGAGCTACTCCTATGGTGGCTCATTGGTGTAGTCTGCTGCCATCCGATGTGGGGGGCGAATTTTCCAATCCCGCCAAGTACCAATGTATATTCGATTTATCGAAAATATATATACGATATTTCGATGCTCATGCGGTGAAGGAAAAAAAACCTACGCACGCCTCTGTAGATATTCAAAGAAAGTCGTCCAATTCGCATTGGGCCCGTGTGGACGACTAAGGCCTATACACATTACATACGGGTAGGCTCGTGCCCCTCGGTGGGGACGTATAATAAGCTGATGATGATGCAACCTGAAGTAAAATTAAATGTCAATTGGTTACAAACGAAATGATTTCGAAAATCGCACGATTTTCAAACCTGAACATGCAATCAAGTATAGAACAAACACAAAGTAGCCGTCAAAGGTTGACAAAAAGCAATAAATTTCAGCTATTAGGCTGTGCATCTGGTTGCGACATAACCTGCGGTTAACGACATTGTGCCCGCTCTATTTGAGGCAATTTCCAGGCTACTGTCCGCTGAGACAACTGCACGCTCGCTTAGCCGCTTTGAAATAGAACCCCGTCTGGACTTATTTGGCTGAAATATTGGCTTGTTTTAAAACTATTACTTGTATCAATAAGTAGTTTTTTAAAACAAAATAAAATTGAAATGTTTCCTCCCTCTCATTCACTAATGGACGTATATATTGTCCATATTTTGAGTTTGAGCCTGATATCCCTCTGTCCTCACCAGCGACTTTTTGCAAGTTATGAGTCCTACGCTACGCTTGCTAAGACGATGTGTCCACTCGAAAATGCGTCTACAAAATAACAGTCTATTCATAATTAACTACAAATAAGTATTTTCTTGTATACAAAATGAAGTTACAGAAGTAAATTCCAAAACTCCCCGATTCATGACAAGTTTGACAAGTTCATTAACTAAATTGAGCTACCGGGAATCAAATTTCAGAATTACAACATTTAGGGAAATTTGTTTAACATCTAACTAAAATAATTGATTTATAACCTTCATTGAGAAATAGTATTAATTAATTTTACTTTTTTCAAATTTCTTTACTAGTGTATATATCATTATGATTGTTTAGTGTCAGTAAAGTGTGGTAGAATATTGAACGAATTTAAAAAAGTAACACCCTTTTTCTCTTTGTTCTCATATTTTATATGTTAGTTTTTTTTTGTATCACTGTAATATTTATATTTTTAGGGTATGTGTGTAATAATATTATTCACCTTAATCTATTATTATTACCCTTTTAAACGTAAATTTATTTATGATATCATCTCGGGAGGTCTCGCCAGAATAACCATATCATTTTGTCTTTTACTTTTCTGACGTTTTGTGTATGTATAGTTTAGAATTGTTGCTCTTTGGTTTATCTCATTTACAACTTTTTGTGTATACATTATATTTTATTTTGTTGTATGGTCAATAATCGTTTTATTTTCTTTCTTTCTTTACCCGCAACTTAGACTATCCTCATTACCTTTAGTTGTTGAATTACACAATCGTCTATCTTTCTACCTATAATAATCAAACTTACAGGTTTGTGTCCATCTATCGATACATCATCGATGTGGGACCAGGGCGTTTATTAATTCGACGTTAGCGTATATAATTGGGTCACAGGTCACGGATACATCCAAAACAGATACCCTTATTTTAAACTATACATATTATAACTTTGACGTCTAATTTGATATAGTGGTTGAGAATTCCACTACTTCAACATCAAATCCTGTGACAATTGTGAGCAAGAATAAATATACATATTTAATATAAAGTATGAATTATCTTTCTTCCGGAAAAGGAAATCTGTTTTAGAGCCCCTGAGCTGCCTCTAGGTTATCTTAGCATTAAGCTTACAATCCAGACAGGGCGTTTGAATCTCACAGGGATCGCATAGTAAGTGTCAACAAAATGTGAAAACGTTATTTATATCTTAACTCATAGCTACCTCTTTGTTATTTGTTATAAGATTGCCTATAAGAGATAATTCAAGCCATAATCTCTTCCAACATTAAAAAAATGTTTTTTATCAGTGTGCAACAAGAAAATTATCATTTTATTTATTTAATCGTTCGTTAATAATATTTGTATTTAAATCGATATGGGTAAGAAATTAATTATATGATAATTCTTCAATGTTGAATTCTACGGCTTCGAGTAATTTCCCCATTTATCCAACAATAACGCACTTAAAAAAAAACACAAGGACTTTAATTTTAAATCAAATATGTTTGATCTACATCCAACAAAGGTTTTTATGCCGCTTTTGCGATAAACTATTAAATAAATTGGTAGTTAAAAATAACAACGCATGTTTAATATTGTAAAGTGAAACTACAATTTGAAATAGGTAGTGTCTGGTGTTTTGCCTTTGATAATTGGGCTACGAAACAACTCATTCCCTTAGAGAACATTAGTAGACTGCCATTCAACTAATCCCGTAATTGTAAGTACTAATTATATTATCATTTTGTTAAACAGACGGATATAGTTTTGTTCAAGTATAAAGGAGTGTTACAAATACTTAATTGTAAATACACTCTAATTTTAAAAAAGAGATAAAAATATTATTGTTTTAATTTATAAAACCCAAACAAGCGTATTCTCTCCGCAATTTAAGCAGAAATGTTTTTGCAGAACTAAAACAATAACAAGAAATAATCTCGTGAAACCATCATACTGCAAAACCAACTCAAACATCCAAACAAATAAAAATCTTGATAACGAAATTGTATGGCCCCTTAGACAATTCCCTTGCCACATTGCTTAACCTCCTTCCAGTAAGTTGTTTGGATGCTCCCACAAAACAAACAACAACCATTATTTGCTATCAATAACTATGACCAGGAAAAAATCACCGATTAGATAGATCTTGCCGTCTCATGACATTTTGGTAACTGTATTAAAATATTCTCTTCACCCTATCGCAGTCCATTGCTCGTTATGTCCAGCAGTAGACTGCGATAGGTCATCAGATAGTCTTAAATAATTATTAAATCACCTATGTTCTACTAAATTATTCATCATCATCAGCTACACCCCGACGGGCACAAGTCTACCCGTAATAAAGAATGTGTAGGTCTTAATTGTTTACGCGGGCCCATTAAGGATTGACCGACTTCAAGCACAACCTTTGAATCACTTCGCAGACGTGTGCCTTACGGTGTTTTCTTTCGCCGTAAGAGAGTCGGATAAACGTAATTCCGAATATACGAATAGACAATGGTACGTGGCGTGATTTGAACTTTGCACCCTCCAGATTGGGAAGCAACAGTCCATACCAATATGCCACCGATGCTCTAAATAATTACTACTGTTGTTATTAATTTTACTATGTGATATACTCGTAGGTAAATAATTAAAAGAACAAATAAAATTAAAACGACAATAGGTATGCTTTTAACAATTTTGCATTATTCTATCAATATTGCATTGATTTGTTTAGGATGTTTCTTCGTTATAATTGTTATTGAAGTACTTATATATTTCCATAAAATACCAAAAGTCTGTGGACATCATGTGGCTGATATGATGATGGAGATAACTTAAAAAATGTTAACACACACATGTTTTTAACACGTACTATTAACACAAATAATTAAACAAATTTAATAATTTAACACTTATATAACTTTTACAATATTTGCTATGCACAAGTGACTCTATTTATCACTGAAAATAATATTTGACTTAAATTGGAAGTCCGGGATATAAATCCCGCTTTTCAAGAAGCTTCAGCCAAAGTTAGATCGAAAACAGCTCACATTTTAATTAAAGTGACTTATGATTCTTATGAACAATGGCGGCTGAGAAAGAAAATCTTCAATTTATTATTTGACAAAAAAATATGACTGATGTTTAAGGGCGTCAATTGAGTAATCATTTACAATTGAAGTTATGAAAACAGTTTTTGTAATGCAATAACGTACATTACCCTCTTAAGCGCAAATATCGCAATGTTGCTGTCTCCAGGGTGGGGTAACATAAAATTAACCATAAAAGAAATTTGTTTTAAATAAGAGCCATAATCTATAGGCCGTGTAATATTTTCCAAGATAATACATAAATGAATATTTCTTTTCAGGAGCTGGAGGAAATACTAACAGACGTGACGACGGCCGTCAGCGAGGCCATTTGTCAAGAGGGTGAAATTATCACAGAAAAGGTACCTAAACTGTATTTACGTCGCGGTTAAATACAAATAAGAACTTTGATTTACGTGCCTAAGTATATTTACACAGATCCATCGCTAATTGCATTAAGCATATTATAATAATTAGTGATTCGATCATATTCATCATAACTTTAATTGAACTATGTTTAATTAATACGCTATAAGAAAACATTTTGCCTGCAGCTTTGTTCGCGTATGATTTATACTCGTACATATTGTTTAGTTTTAATCGCTTAACGATACAGTTCTATAAAACATATAATTTAATAAAGTATAGGATGTTTTTAATAGTGTAATATTTTTTGGTAAGCACACGGTTCTGTTATCTAACCTCGTATTGGATATTGGTTAAATAAACCCTCAGATAGAAATGGTACCAGATATTTACAAAGATATGTGCAAAGCCTCATAAAACGATATTATATTTTTTTGGAATATAAAGACCATTTAACCACTAAATAATAAAGCGATTGTCCAATCGCGGCAAGAGTAAACTTTCCATTTAAAGCCATACAACAAGACCATTAAAATGCAAATCTTCTTCAATATTTTCTTTACACTTTAACGCACTTTGCCGTAACTTAAACGGTTTTGTTCCATGTTGAGTGCAGTGCTCTAAGACGCTTTGTTCCCTGTAAGTTAAAAAAGAAACTAAAACTGTGAAATATGCATAATTTTTATATTTGACACCACTTTCTAAGTCAGTTTGGCGTAATAACCTCACTACGGACAGAGTATATTTTATTTAAAACCACGGATTGTTACTGCTGTAGATCTTAAATGTTGTTTTGCGAAAAAAAAGTGTCTACCATATTGTGATTGCCCATTAGGTTCATATTGTAAGCCAAGAGACGAGATTGGTAATTGCCAAAAAAGAAATGTGACTTATACTGTGCCTTGGCGATTTCTATTTTTTATTCATTAATTTATGAACTTTATAACACGTATACAAAATAAAAATACAGTAACAACATTTATGTTTAATTATTGCTGCAGCAGGAAAACTTTTTTTATATTAATTAATGTGTTTTATTAAGTTACATTCCTAGTATACCAACATGATAAAAGCCTCACCTGCGTTTCAACTGGTTAGGAATTTGATCATTGAAATATTGTACTCACTTAACTATTGCCCGTGACTTTTTTCGTAATTATGATCGCGGTTTTCATTAAGTTCTAATCAAATCAAATATTCTTTATTCAGGATTACAATTAACCCTGAAGTCAATACTTCAGGGTAAATGATATTTTTAGGTTTATTTTCCTGTGGCAGAACTAAGTTTCTCTGTAACCCGATTTTGAAAACAAATCGATACATCATCATCATACGTACGTGTTCAAATGTTTCCCTTGTGTAATTTCGACCAATTATAGACTATACTTATGGTATTGAGTTTAATTTTAAAGTTTCCAAACGTATAACATAACCGCAGCATACACTTTTACTTATTTTATCTCGGGCTTACAGTTAACATATTATATCATTCCCGTGACCGACCCGCGGGGCGGGTATTAAATGAGGGCATCCAAAAATTATAATAATTACCGTAATAATTATGAAAATTAACAACTCAAAACTTTCATAGGTTTGAATGACGTAATTAACTATAAAATGTATTTTTGTCAATGAAAGAAAAGAAAGCAAAATATTTATTTGGTTCAATAAAAATTGTAACATGTTAATTGTAATTGTAACAATGCGACGAGCCTACTAGAATAGTAAGATGACAAATATCCATAATTACAGTTTCTTGTTTCCTCCATCACTGCTTTTGTTAAGGTGAGTTAACAACAGAAGAGCGAACTGCTCATATCGAAAAATTAAATACAAAGATGCGATAATAGGTTAATGAGAAACGCTTAAGTTAAATTATCAAAAGAGTTAACGTACAACTTCAAACATTCCTACATTTTATTTCTGAAAATTTACTGGCTTTTAATCTGCCGGTCTCTGTGTAAAAACTTCAGCTCTCAGGATATTGCGCAGACGTAGTTGGGGAGTTTAGTCAGTTTTATTTATCCGCTTGGTTCCATTCGAATATAACTTAAATACGCAAATAAAGACAAACAAGCGGTATTCGCCTCTTTATGTTAGCCTTTTGTTATACGCCTCATTGCCAGCCCCCTCGGAAACCGTAGTTTTATAATGTTGGTTTGAGTAAATAATATGTTGTAGTTCTACTTCGATTGCGATCTGGACATTACTCCGGCAATAAGTTCATTTATATCGTGAACAACGTAGATTCTCCAAATTCACCAAATTGTGATCGCTGTGCCAAATCGAATGGTCGAATGTATAAAATGGCGAGCTATTGGTGCGTAACGACTCCGCGTATCCGACTGGCCCCCGAGAATGGACACTGACCGTCTCCGGCCTCCCGGAATGCCTACCCAAGGTCTGGACTATCACCTCTGGCTTGCCTTCGTATGTGGCTATCCAGAAGGATTGTAAGAGCTACATGCTCGAGGGGTGGAAGTGAAAGACGCGAGTAAGTGCAGTTTACCTGCACTGAAAGCGGTGTTCACCTCTCGACGGCTCTAACCGCGTGCGCTCTTTCGCCTTGCTGCAGGCGACCATTAGGGAGCCCATCTAGCCGCAGCGAGTCACCGCAATTAAATGAACGTTTATCCGACGTTGAAGGAAAACATCGTGATTCTTTGTGTCTGATTTCAAGGCAGTCAAAGTGTAATTCTCCTTTACTTTCTCACAGTCAAACAACCAACTTCGTCGCTACGAATCGCTCTGTGCGCAAGCTCGTGCCGTATCCAGTACAGCAGACCTGGCTCACTTAGCTCGAACCCTGCTAACGTTGCAGCCGCCAATGAAACCTCCGAAACGGGCGTTCCTGCCTCCGTACCCACCAGAACCAGAAGACCCACCACTTGATGTTCCTGCGGTAAACGAAATACAATATATATAATAATATTTAATAAGTTAATTAAGAAATATAAATGAATTATTTTGTTTTACACATGTGTTTGCCGCGCTGCTATTCTTTTGGATTTTTTATTTTTTTCATAGACAGGCAAATGGCAGACAATTTACCTGATGGTTACGGGAATTAAGTAAATGTCTTATGTTAAACTTCTTAGTTTAATATAATACAATTACTGTCTTATATTTTGTTCCTCATATAATAGTTTTGAAAATAAGTTGTAGGTAACTATTTAGTGAATCCTAAGTAGCCTTTCTGAATTGGGGTCCAAAGATAGCATAACCCATAAAGATTTTTAAATTGAGATTTCCAATAATTCTCGTTTTGTTAATTTCTTGTAATATACGAGTATAACATTATTATGATATTATTATAAATCCAATCATTTGAATTTCAGTGTAAAGTTAATATTTTTTTATACGCACATAGGAGAGTATGCCACCAGTACTCCGCGGAGAGATGCTCCTTGACAGGATGGGTGGGCAGGCGCGTTTGAACTACGAGCAACTACGAAAAGACGCACTAGACTTGGAAGTACAGATCAAGCAACTACAGGTACAATAAACACTAGCTTCATAATCAACAATTATAGAAAAATATATGTTTTCTTATACAGGGGACCGGTGTGTTACCTTTTTTGTGGAATGAAGGTTATTGCCACCTGGCGGTAGGTGAAATTTCCTTAAATATCACCGTGCTGTTGCTTACTGGTGACTTAAAGATGTTAGGTCCTAATAACGAGGAACTTGATTGCCTATTTTAACATTTGACCTCGGAATACATCTTTACCTTATGTACCTTAACTTGTGGCAGTGGAAATACGTGAGAGTGCGGCAGCATATAAATATCAAAAAATAAACAAACCCACATGTGGGTTTCAATTTAATCAGAAGCATCTGAAATCACATAGCTATAGTATAGCTGAATATATAATAACATTCACTCTTTCTTTTAATAAATCTTTAGGTATATTAATTAATAAATATCCACTGACATTCACACAGCCACATCGCCATCTAGCCCCAAGTGTGAGCCAGTAGTATGGGTACTAAACAACGGATAAACATACTTTTACTTATTTTGTAAATGTTTTTTTGTAAATGCATATATTTTACACAAAAAAACACCCAGACCAATACAAACAGACATGTTTAAGCACACAAATGTTTGTTCTGCCCGGGGATCTAACCCGGAACCCTTGGTGTAGTAGCCGACTTGGTCGGGACTAAACCAAATGGGTCTTCATACATGTACGATGACTTTTTCGAATACCTTATTAAATACTTAACGGACAATTAATAATAATAATAATCTTTATTTCTCTTCTTTCACACAGAACATCAATAACACATATACAATCTTAAAATACTAGAATAACGAATTTCTTATTCTATGCGAAAGACTGTGTCTGTACTAGGAAGCACCTGTATGACAGATTACCAGTCTCTCCTCTTCCGGACATATAGTAATGTATAAATACTAGGAACTCGACTACAATAACAAGTAATCTTGAATCTGTGTATCTGCATCGGAAAGTGTAAAAGATTATATAACGCAAATGTGTGTGTGAGTATGTGTGTGTGTGTGTATGTGTGTGGTGTGTGTATGAGTGTGGGTGTGTATATATGAGGTATGTGTTTCTATAGTCTATAGTTATTTATACAACCTCTATCACCACTCTTATATATTGGGATTACCTCTGCGAGTTTAAATAAGTCAGGAAAAGTTCCGGTCTTAAAGATGAGATTTATTATGAACGTCACAAGTGGTACCAGAATTTGATGGTAACGTTTAAGAAAGTATCCTGAAATATTATCCCTCCCAGTGGTTTTTACTTTTTTAAGAGCTAGTATATGCGATAGGACTTCGGATTCGTCAGTAGGGCTCAATACAAAAGAATGTAGATTAGAAGTCAAAGGAGTATTTCTTCCATCGGTATACGCCTTCTCAGCAAGGTTTCTTCCGGCAGACACAAAGAAGTTGTTGATATCGTTGATAGAAGCTAAGGGATTTGCAGTGGATATCAAATCATGTGCGGGGTTGAAAGTTTTATTTGAGTAAGTCAATTGTTTAACAGTATCCCAGAGTGCCTTATTACCAGTATTGGTTGCCTTTTGCAGCAAATCTCTTTCATACTCCATTTTGATCTTTTTTAAGAGCGCATTACAGAAGTTCCTGTACCTCTTGTAAGTCAGCAGTATGACCTCATTATTAGGATTTTTCTTAGCTTTTTGATGAAGTCTATCCCGATTTTTTAAACATCTTAAGAGTCCAGGAGTTATCCAGGGTTTCTTTATCCTTTTACGATTGGGGACATAAGAGGTACGAGTATTGTCTTCTATAACTGCATTTATTTCAGAAATGAGAATAGAGGTAGCCTCATTTACGTCAGGTATATCATATATAAAGTTCAGGTTTATGTTCTTCATAGCTATATCCAGACCAACATAGTCGATATTCCTTCGAGATTTATATTTAGTAGGTTTAACATGACAATTCAAACTTAGGATCAGAGTTTCATGGTCAGTGATCGATGTTTCAGCAACGAAACACAATGCGGGACACACACATTTGAGCATGGCGTGATCAAGGCAGGTTTTATTATGGGTAGGTATTTGGTGAGCAGGTAAGATACCATGCAAGCCAGAAGGGTGAGATAATTCGATGAGTTAGGATCTTTATTATTAACTGCAATATCGATATTTATATCGCCAATCAAAACAATGTTTTTACAACTTATTCCAGCAAGTATTTCATTTAGAGACGCCAAGAATACCATAATGTCCTTATAGCCGGGTGGTCTGTAAATAGCAACTACTGCAGTGTTGCTATCAACTTTAATTACTAAGCAATTGCCACCATGTATATCAGGCTCAGATATTTCCACATGCAGTCCCTTTTTGAAGAACACCACGACGCCTTCGTTTTGAGTTAGATTTTTCTCCGTAGAGGCATTACTATAGCCATCAACAACAGGTATATTAACTGAATGAAGCAACCAACATTCAGTAAGGATAATTATATCCCAGTCTATTTTTGATCTATGTAAAACTGTTAGGAGATCAGAGAAATTACGATTAATGCTACGAATATTTTGATGGATAAGATTTAGGCATTTGTCAGGATTATCTAACAGCTTTTTGCAATCCTCTATTTTACATGTAGCAGATTGGGAGATTGTAAAATTATCTACCTCATTAATTATTTCAATTGTTGAATTGAATTTTATTTATGTGAACAGTAACAATGAATATTATATTAACCCTTAAATATTTTCCTTGAAACATTAGGTGAGAACCTATCCTAAAATCAAAATAACCATGGGACTGTACACACGGTAATATCATCTAGCCAACATAATATTAGCCTCTAACGTTACACAGATCTTTCCGCATAGTATGCTATACACAGTATTCATACTACATATGGTATGTATGGCTATGGAACGATTGACCTGTGCTCACCACACGGTAGCAATGGAGATTGATCATTGTTAAAGATAAGTAAACTAAAATAGTAGTCTCGACCGACGACCTATGGTGCCCTCCAAAACTCGGAATCATCTTTCTTTCAGAAAGTCAGATGATACGCTCAAATGTCTTCCCCTGTCCTGTCTCTCTATAAAATGTTATCCCACGATCCTCGAATAACTCAGAACAAGTCGTTTCAGAACGAAGCAATGCAATCGTTTCTTTAAAAAATGTTATGTGATTTCCAAAAATAGAATATTCCATACTATTCTAGAATAGTACGATATCCGTAGGAGAACTAGGGTGACCGACATAGCCCAGAGGATTAGCAAGTTGAAGTGGCAGTGGGCAGGGCACATAGTGCGTAGAACCGATGGCCGATGGGGCGGAAAGGTTCTCGAGTGGCGTCCACGTAACGGAAAGCGAAGCGTAGGCCGACCCCCAACCAGATGGACGGATGATCTGGTTAAGGTGGCGGGTAGCAGATGGATGTTAACTGCAAGGGATCGGTCCACGTGGAAATCATTAGGGGAGGCCTTCGTTCAGCAGTGGACATAATTGGGCTGTAATGATGATGATGATGATGATGATTCTAGAATTATTCTACGAGTATTACTAAAACAGATTCGTCCATATACGTCAAAATACCAAATGTATTGAGTATATAAATCAATACCTGAGCTTAAATGTAAAGCCCGACAATATTCTGTAAAACAGAACAAACATTGTTCCACAAATTTTGTAAGCTTGCTTACGTGTTTATTTTACTTCAAAATTGATTGAAAAAGTTTTGATTAACATAATACTCGTGTATACAAATAAACACCCATAAATTCGACGCTACCTTACCTCTTCATTTTTTACAGGTAGATATAAATCCTAGGATGTACCTACATTTATTTTATATTTTGAATTTGTCAGAAAGCAGTCAATCACCCTGACGGTTAGCTGCATATTGCGCCCTGGGACACAGTTACATATGTACATACCGTATTTGCAGTACTGCATGCAAATCACCCGATTGTCCGAAAAGAAGATGATTTCGTGTTTCGTGGAGAGCACGCTCAACCGTCGGTCTCGACAACATTTCTATACTGTACTAACGAGTAGTTAACGTCCACACATAATAATTCGCGTTGGATCCGCGTGGTGAGTTAGAGCCCAATCTGCCCATGGCTATTTAGTTTGGAATAAATCACTGCAGTGGGACGTTCTGATGATGGTGAATGTTTCGGTTGTGATTAATGTTCTTTCATTTTAATTTTTATGAATATTTGATTTTAGATTAATGTTTTTTTACAAGCTTTTATTTTACTTGCAATGTATGTTTGTTCGGGTGTAATCTTCCAACTCAATTTTAGGGCACTTGCCCTCAACCGATTAAGCTAACATTTGGTACGGACGTTCAGTTTGGATGACAATGCATGGTTACCTGTGTGACGTCATTCTAAATCCAACATGGCATCATATCCAAAATGGCATGGGTAACAAATTAAAGGGCTTGCTGAGAATAACTCGAAAAAGTATAAAATAATTTTAGGGTAAAAAAACCTTTTTAAAAACAAACTTTTATTTGAATGCTTAGTGCATTCAACTAAAAGAAAAAAATAACTTTTACACTAAAACTTTTACTGATTACTTATACTGTCATTTCAAATTTAACACAGTTGACAAAATTTATATGTTATATAAGCTCGTTGCGAGATTTAACTTTTCGTATTTACTTTCTTAGTTTTAAAGTTTTAATAGACTGCAATTAAATACCAGTACTTAAATCTCACAAGTAACATATGAAAAGTCAGTCTTTTCAAGGCAATAGTTCTTTATTCTTTGGCGGAGGGTTTTTTGAATTTTTATTATTTTTTTGTAAGAACTCCTTAATCTTATTATTATATAATACGAAGTTTGGCATTTTGTAATGGCGTCTATCTTAACTTTTGAAATTTGTTATTTATTGTATATCATTCTCCAATTCTACTAATTAAGTAACTATTAAAAAAATATAGAAACCATAAACCAAATAAGCCGGCAACCTTACATTTTTAATTTGTGAGTGAGTTTACAAGAAAATTATATGAAATTTACTAATTTGCAGTTGCGGCCATCTTGGGTTTTAAATTTGTCATAGTCTATAGCATTTTACTTGTCAAACCCTTTTGTTTAACACGCATATTGAGGTGTTTATGTAAAAATATGTAATCCGCCATTATGTAGCGGCGGCCATCTTGTATACATTTTCATCAAACATATAAAAAAAACAAATTGAAATCGGATTCGGCAGTTATACGATGCCACGGACAGACACACACACAACACGTCTATCCGCTGTTTAGTAACCATACTACAGGCTTCACGCTTAACTTGGGGTTATATGGCGCTGTGTGAATGTCAGTGGATATTAATATTGGGCTTTGATAATTCACTATTATTATTTTCACCGCTTTTCAAAGTTTTGGGCATGATCTCAGTCGAAAATAAAACTAAATAAACCAAACGTAGGTCCCGTAGGCGTGCGTCTTATCGTACCAATGACATTTACGGGCATAGGTACTTTTATATGAAATGCACTGTAATTTAATGGAGAGTCCCACCCACAGAAATCAGATTACAATAACTGTGGTCCCACCCGTCAGCCAACCCGCACAGTACTGTGCTCGGTGCAGCGCGCCACATCTCTTTCTTATTATTGTATGAAAGCAGTCTGTGAGCGCTTCAACAAACATACTCGTAGATGAAGCACTACCATAACGAGGTAGACCGAGCAGTACCTAATAACAATAATCGAACAAAACATTCCCAATAATGATAATAGTCATGAATATGAATGAATGAATGATCCGACCGTTTTCGGTCATGGCGACCACTTCGACTCCTAAACAATACGGCGCACATGCGCTTGAAGATGGCTAATGTAGCCGATCTCTGCAGTAAACTCACGAGCACATTGTGCACACGTGAGCTTACCATTGACATAATTATACTGAATGGTCACGGGTGTTCGGGCTTTTAATTCGTCGCGTTTAGCGTCTAGATCAGCTTTACGCTAATCTTCAAAAATGCGAACCTGCCTCTGAACAAGCCGACGCCATTCAGGTTGCTGCGCTGCCAAATCTTCCCACTCCGAGGGCTCGAAATGGCGCTTCTGATCGTCTTTGTATCTAAGGATCTGGCCACCACGCTTACGTTTACCCTGCTGCAGTTAAGAATAAAAGATCGTCCACACGATCGTCCGACATCCGCGATACATGACCGCACCATCGAAGCTGACGACGCATGATGTAAGATTCAATGCCACCGACATTGGCTCGACGCAACACTTCGGTATTACGCACACGATCATACCAACTTATCCTCATAATGATACGCAAACATCGGAGATGAAATCTGTCCAAAGCGCCGACGAAATCGCCGATGAAATATGTCGACGATAAACCACACCACGTCTCAGAAGAATATAGAAGACTTGGCAGCACTATCGCCATGTACACAGATTTAGTGGCCAACTTCAAGTCATGAGAGCAGAAAATCTTAAATACAACTTCCCAAAGACAGAAGCAGCACCAATTCTTCTGTTGATCTGAACATCAAGGTCGCACCTAGATGTTACGGCGCTCCCTAGTAGCGAAAATTATCAACTTGCTTTAGCATATCCCCACCAAGCTGTATTGAAACTGTCTCACGACCATGGGTGTCCAACGACATCACTTCCGTCTTCTTTACACTTATCTTAAGGCCGAATGTGCAACAGGCCTGGTAAAACTGTGACATTAATTGCTAAAGTCCATCTACGGTTTCCGATAGAAAACAAATCTCGTCCGCGTACATAATTTCCGTGATGACTGCATGCGACACTTTGGTACACGCTTTAATCTGGCCAAATTGAATATGCCACCAGTTGTGCGAAAACGAATTCGAATACCCTCAGTCGAATCTCACAATCTTATCAGAGCATCCCATTTTTTGCAGCACCACCCAGAGAGCTTTACGAGGCAAAGGCACACTATCGAAAGCTTTTTCCAAGTCAAAAAATCAGAGATACAACTGACGACCCTGCTCTCTGCCTTTTTCCTGTAATTGACGTACAGAAAAGATTGCCTGACACGTTTTGCTTTCAGGCCTCGATCAGGCCGGAAGCCAAACTGAGTCTCTGGTAAAATCCTCTCCGACAATAACCTTAGCTGATTTAAAAGTACCCTGGCAAAGACCTTACCAGGGGCCGACAATAATGAGACACCTCGATAAGAACCACAGTCAGAGCGGTCACCCTTGTGCTTATAGAGGGCAATCATAGAAGATACCCTACCCCTCACTGTATGCATCTCAGCACCACAGTATTTAAGCAATTCCCCTGGTATACGGTCGATACCAACAGCCCGATTGTTCTGTTGCTGTCTGATGGCAGTGACAACCTCTTCGCGCGACAACGGTTCATCTAGTTCAGTCGTAAGGGGAAGTTGAGCCATCAAGCCAATGTGGCCTAAATCTGCTGTTCGATCTATATTGAGCAATGTATTAAAATGCTCAACCCAGCGATTTAAGACATCCTCCTTACTAGTCAAAAGTCGCTCTCCATTCAAAGACTTGATAGGCACTCTCACACGGCAGGATGTACCAATCAGCAGTCATCATCATCATCATCTATTCATCAGTCATGAATATAGGTCGACTTCAACCTTGGAACTATAAAGTGTTCGTTGTATTTTTATGTAAGCCTTGAGTTTGCCGGCACGAACTGTAGTCATTGTATTTTTAGAGAGCATTCAAATTTGTGTAACCTTTATCCTGCGTTTTTCGTATTCAGTAGGTGGTGTTTTTTATTCCATTACTTTCAAAGGAAACAATGAAACGTCGAATGAGTTCAATAGTAATAACGTTATGTTTGCTTTTTATTTTGATGGTTTTAGTTTTCAGTCGAATTCATGATAGAACAAAAATCTTCTATCAAAACAGTGATTCATTTGGTATTCTGGATGCTATGGAGTTACAGGATACTGTAATAAAAACCTTTTCGTCACAGAATAGCAACTCCACTAATTCAGAATCCCAGGTGCAACATTGGCAACAGTTGCCACACACAACCAGATTGCTTAATTACTAAATTGATTTAAATAGACATGATTTAAACTGGGTTCATTAAGTATTCGAGCAAAGGACATTCGCTCCAATCAACAACTCACTCCTAACCCTTATTTTGTTGAACATGTTTTACCTTATTTAGCCAACAAAAGTAATATAGTAATTTATTTACAGGACAGCCTCGATTCGCTGTTACGCCATCAGAACAGGAACCTGGAGAGCAGCATCTACGGCAAAGTGAACGAAATACAAGTACGTGACAGTTTACTCAAATAACACGGCTAATTTGTATTGCTAAATTCGGAGGGAAATTCTGCAAAGTTCCCGTTCAGCTCTTTGTTTCGTGAGCCTGATACAAATATACTTACCGCTATAATTAAACTTTAAGATGTGTAACATTATCAATGGAGAAGGCTTATAGTCTTTGAAAGATGGTTCAAGAAACAAAAAATACGAATGAATAGATACGAATGGAATATGAATGTCATATAATTAAACTTTGAGATGTGTAACATTATTAATGGAGAAGGCTTATAATATTTGAAAGATGGTGCAGCAACAATAAATAGATACGAATGGAATATTTATGTCATAAATAACATTTACTTAATTGAGGATAAACTATAGGATTAATTTATAGATTCGATTCACCCCAATCTCTCCTTATCTAACTATATACCTAATAGGTTGAAGATTAGTGTTTTCTTGGAAATGTAATCAACAAATAGTATAAGAAAGTTTATATTATGTGTCATATGTGGCAAAAACACGAGTATGTAATAAACTGGACAAATTCCTCCCGTTTTTGCACCACTTGTTCTTATTCTCCATTATCTTTATTAAACCTCCACAAGAGCCAAGCCTCGTCGATTAATCTGGCTGGAGAGTTCCCTTAGCCTTAGCTTGCAAAGAAGATAATTTCTAAATTTGTCCATCCATAGATTCACGAAGGCCAATTTTCATTGGTAGGTACTGCAATATGGTTTACTTACTTCCGTCTCATCAGTAACGAAAATATTTAGATGAAATCACTACATACCTCAATCCTGGAAATCTGTAGGTACTGTTAGTATTGTTTTTAACGTAACGAAACATTGCAGTAACAAGACATTGATTTAACAAAGCGTTCGGCGGCGTCGTACGGTGATGTCGTCGAATCGTTTTCAATGAAACAAAATTCGATAAAACGGCTCTCACACTAAAGGAGTTAACCCCTATAACATACGAGGAGGTACGTGACCGGCCTACTATCACCTTATATTAAATTCTTAAAATACGTTTATGATATAATGATTTCATTATTATTATGATTATAAATTGCGTAAAATACAAACCGAAAAAAAATACTCTGTCTAGTTAAACTATCAAAAATGGTATTGTCTGTTATTTATTTTATCAACTATAGACAAGAATTGAACGCCATCTCACCTGATGGTAACCTTTTCAGATTCACTCTTGCCTTCAAGACACCGAGGTAGTAATCCTCGGAGAACACACAAGGAGGCAACTCATTGCAATAAAAAAATGTTTATTTACCACCAAAACTCTACTTTTGACCCTTTTTTAACTTAAAACAAGAGCTTTATATACAGAACATAAATAAATAACACGCAAAGTAAAGATTAAAACAGCAATAACAAAAATTTAGTGTTATGTTGAGTTGTAAGTAAACATGTTATATTTAAGAAAACTGGAGCCTAATCTGGGATACTCCTGTATATCAGAACTCCAGGATAGCCCACCCGAACCATATAGCTACCGTAAGTTCGTATAAACATTCAATCATAATCAAATATCGAATATTTTTTGTAAGGACCTATATTATAAAATGTTATATAGTTTACTATATTTTTTTTATTGGGTGGTTTACTACATAAAATGTAATACAGGTAGTAAACCGCTCACTGACTAGTAAATAATGTATATATTTTAAGTCTTCATCTAACCATTGTGCAAACAAAATTATGTTTATACAATTCAATAATACTTCCTTTAAGTACGTACTTGCTGATTCAACCTCATTAAAAATTTACGCTAAGTTTGATTTGGGGCTTAATCAAATACTTAAATGTACTAACGATTTCAGTCGGTACTACCTACCACATACCTACTTAACAAAATCTGTGCTGTCACTGATGAAAATTATAATATACGTAGGTATGAGTTTATGGAAGTGTAAATTTCATTTACATCAAAAGTTTCTTAGTCATCATAGACGGTTGATCAGAGCTTTTTCTGTTATTCGGCAGGATGCACTAAGAGCTTTTGAGGTTGAGTCCTGATGTAAAGGGTGGGACCTTTTATATCCTCTAATTATATAACCTAGATGTCGAAATAAGGTAGAGTTAAAGAAAATAATGTATATTACATTCAAATTGTATTTTGCCTTAAAGTCAAATTGTATTCTCGTGCAATTATAATATTTTTAGTTTCCTTGTTTATTCAATAAAACAGACAAATATTAAAATATTATTTTTAGGGATGTTAGTCGCTAACCCTATAGCATATATGGGAGTGGCCATCAATCAATAGCTGTTAAGATATTACTTTAGAACAAAAAATGCAATTTTACGATCTAAGACGTAATGCCGGCAAACAATTAAATAGCACTTCAATGTAATGTTATTAAAGAGAATCAAAGCAAGCTTGGTATACAACGATTCCATTAATTAGTTGTGTTCAAAAATATATCAGGAATATCAAGGTATTACTTTTCTTGATGCATGCAAATAAATTGTCATCTAAAAATCATATAAATAAACTACCTCCGTAGTCTAGTGGGCACAACATTCGGCTACATGGTCGTTAGTTGGAATCTCGCGAGGAAACATCACTTTGTGCTATTTTTCCTAGTTTGGTTAAGGTATCGCAGGCGGAGTCATCTCATTGTCCGAAAAGAATGATGATTTCATTCTTTAGAGGCAAGATAAGTCGTCGGTCCCGACTACTGTCTTAGGATGATAATCGTTAACACCTGATTGGTGTTAGATATCATTGTCATTAACGGCCCACTGCAGGGTAATTTTTTTTCTGATTGAAACAAAAAAAATATATGGGTTCTATTTTGGTCCATTTAATCCAGACATGGACATGTTGGTTTCAACAGTCTCTCTTGAGACCGCGCATGATTCTTCAGGGGCAGATATTCTTTTTTGTTAATCACAGTATTGACGATTTATGTTTTCTAATGTACAATTTTTATTAAACTTATAACTCTCAGTAATACTTAGCTAGTCAAAAATAAAAGCACGGAGCATTTTTTTTTCTTTTAACAATAATAACCTAAAGCGTTTACGTAAGCAAGCCACATTTTGAAAAATCTCACGTGAAATTGGGGAGGGGGTTGAATAAAATCTCACGACATCTTACCAGGGAGGGAGGGAGACACAGAAAAAAAAACACCTAACGTAATTTATAGACGCTCCCAATGCGGATTGGTGACGTTAAAAAAATTATGCCCATAAATTAGTAACAATTATATTACATAAATATAGAAAATGACAAAGTGAAGTCGAGGAAAGAAAAGGGAAACAATGAAATACCCACTGATATAAATAAATATTAACTGACATTCACACAGCGCCATCTAGCACTAAGTGAAGCGTGAAGCTTGTATTCTGGGTACCAAATAAGTGATTAACATTTATATATATCATCATCGGCTCATTAAACGTCCCCAACGAGGGACACGAGCCTACCCGTATAGGGTGATTAGGCCTTAGTCGTCCACGCGGGCCCAGTGCGAGTTGGACGGCTTCATGCACAACCTTTGAATCTGTTCGCAGGCGTACGCAGGTTTCCTCACGGTGTTTCCCTTCACCGTAAGAGTTTATATATTTTTTTTGTAAACACATACATTTTATACATAGAAAACACCCGGATCAATACAAACAGACATATTCATGCACACAAATGTTTGTACTGCCCGGCAATCGAACCCGGAACATTGGTGTAGTTGCCGACATCTCAACCCCTACACCAAATGGGTCGTCAAACCATGGTTATTTGAATACTTTTAGAAATATTTAATAATTATTTAACGTAAATTCGGAAACAAACGTATGATCCATCCTTATACTGCCATCTATTGAACGGTGCCGCAATAAAGCCGCACATGCCTCAGTAGAAGCGACTGTACTCTTCGTTAACTGAAAGTTCGAAAAACGAACGGAAGATGTAGCCATTACTGACAAACATTCTGGCTTCTCATTGCACTGAGTCTCCAGTTTACCGCATTCTGTCTCGGTCAGCAAATCTGTGTAAAAACCGGTGAATGAATTATGAGATATAACTATTGTATGAATACGTCCAGAAGTTAAATCAAAACTAGTACTAGTTCAGTTATTAAAAGTACGATTTAATTTTTATATAGTTACCAAGATACCTACCTATCTAAGTATTGATATTTTAAAGTGGTGCTCTAAAACACATATATTTCATTTATTTTTATTTAATGTAAATTATGGTGTTTCAATGTTTCAACATTAATATTTTTTTGTT
This sequence comes from Leucinodes orbonalis, assembly GCA_019425675.1. Classification (NCBI taxonomy): domain Eukaryota; kingdom Metazoa; phylum Arthropoda; class Insecta; order Lepidoptera; family Crambidae; genus Leucinodes; species Leucinodes orbonalis. The sequence continues at coordinate 92,765 of PQWD01001243.1, forward strand.
TATACTTATATAAGTAGGTACCTTTATAACTTTATACCTATCTGTTTACATATTTTTTTATATGCCTACTAGTAGGTATACTACCTACTTACATATTATTTTTTATGGCTTTATCTATACATAATTTTTCTGTATTTAGGTATATACATGTATAGAAAAATATGTATAGATATACATACCTAGGTATGTACCTATATATAGGTATGTATACCTAGGTACCTGCATATTTTATTATTGATATCGCTTTTTAAAAACTGTTTTTTAATTTTTTCACAGGAGGATATATCAATAAAGAAGTACGACTACAGGGCAACCCAGCTTCATTTGGCTGCAGTAAGAGCTCAAGTAAGTGCCTAGGCTATCTAACATTACATTGCACGAATAGAAATCGCTAAACTTACAACAATAACTTTTATTTATACCTAGGACCTTTATATGCAAAATTTAGGTCGCAACATTATTAAAAAATTGGCGAAGTGCTAGTCGAACTCACCCAGAAAGTAAAATAATTGTACAATAAGTAATTATTACTTACTAAGGCACCTACTACAAACTTAAGTGATTCACCGCTTACGACGAAGGTATAAAAAAACTACTGTATGTCTTTCAATTCATATTTTGTTCATATTTTTAAAGGTTATATTATTATTTTTAAACTTATTCTATCAATCCAATAACATTTTAGAAATAAAAGCGACGGACACATTTTTTTTTTCAAGTTTCATGTCGAAACTTTAAAACGGTTCACAGAATACATACTCTCAAAGTTTGAACAGTGTAAAAGTAATAGTTTCGGAGGAATAAGGTGTGACATACGAACATTTGGCTACGATACCCTAATTATTTGACTAATCTGAAAACATTATTTTGTTTTCGAATTCTAAATTCAAAACATAGACATATTTATTTGTCTACGATTCAAATATGTATGAATATGTTTCTTTTTTAATAATCGCGGGAGGTTGGCAAACGACACAACTTTAACGTAGTGCCCTTGCAATTTTATTCGCTTGGCACATCTTGGCGGGGGTACTATCGTGCCCCCCGATAATATCCTATGATTGATATTGATATTCATCAATATTCCCATGTTTGTATTTTCCTGCCTTTCACGGTTTCTTTCAAATCTTCTTCATAAAATTATTTTATAGCTTCATATTCCATGATAACAAACTCCATTAGCTTGTAAACAATGGTTGCTACGACCGACGATGAGCACCTGTGTGAATGGAATCTGCGCACTCTCCGTAGTCCCGGAATCTTCTGCACATGCGATTTCAGCTCTAAACCTCACAATCAATAGTTATAATTTTCCCGCTAAATATACAAATATAATAAAATTAAAATTTAGTATATAACTATATATATTTATTAATATTTTCGGCGCTATTAATATCATCGAGGTACCTATACAATATCATGATATAAATTTGTCTTGATTAATAACTTTCCAAATCTAAAATATGAAATCTGTATCCTACAAATTATTTTTATAAATCATGTTCCAATAAAAAAATGTGATATGACCTAATTTTATCTTTTTTTAGTCTCAACCATACAGAACAATGCAATGTTTTCAACTTGAGCAGTGTCGCATTGCGCACAGCCTCCCATTCAGTCTGAGAAAAGATCTCGTGGACCCACATAACCTACGGGCCAGAATCTGCGTTATCTTACTCGTGAAAATAAACGTGAATATTATATCTTAGTTAAATATCCGTCCGATTTATCGTTTACAAAGTACACTGAAAAGACTAACCACGGATTACAAAATAAAACGCAAGTTTAGTGTCAAGATGGGTTGGATTTCAATGAAGAATCATATGGTAAGTACATTCACTTATGAAAGTGTGGTTAATTTGAAAAATCGGTTTTCATTGATTTAACATGCATTACACTATTACAATATTCACACAGTTTCCGATTTGATAACTACCGTATTAACTCATCTTTATTGTTACATCATGCATATACATATTTGATTTTCCCAACACCATATTATCAATATCATTTGTGATTAAAGAGCGTAGATATGATAAATCGATAACTTATGTAGGTTTTATTTGATGGTATTTGCCTTTTAATAAAGGAGATAATAAATTAATGGCATGGGAAACCTAGATTACACGTTTAATTTTATTATCAATGAAAATATGAATAACTTATTATTACACCAATCTCGTCAGATTGAGAAAATAATATCTCATTGAGAAAACTGTATGTAAATCTAAAGGATCCAGGGGAGTTACCACCATCTCTAAAAACAGTGTTACAATAATATTATTTCATCTTTTCTGGTACAAAAATGCTGACGTATCAATATAAAAATACTGTTTTAAGAGATTGCAGTAACCCCCCAGATTATTAATTTAAATTGTTTTGTATGCCTTGAGTACCTACCTATTTTATTTCATAATCAATAATTATTTCTTTTATAAGACGTTGTAATTAATTAAATTAAATAATATTTATTAACAATTATTAGGTTTCGTGCTTTATCTAATTTAAGGCGTAGGTACCTATCCATATTTTGTTTCCTCACAAAAATATTTTTTTGTCATTGATTACGAATTAGATTTGTTGTCCTTTAGTTAGAAATATCTGCACTCGCCACTGTTCCGGTAAAGCTGTATAGGCCAACGACTTCACAGCCTAAGTGGTTGTTGGTATATGGCATATGTGCCATCTGCGGCCAACAGCATTAGTCAGAAAGAAAATCAGTTTTATGTGGTAATCGACGTCCGTAAACCTGAGGGTTACCGCAATCTCTTCAAACAGTATTGTTATAATGATACATCAGCATTTTTGTACCAGAAAAGACGAAGTAATATTATTGTAACACTGTTTTAAGATTAGGCGGTTACCCCTATCTCTACTCCTGAACTCAACTGCCCTTACGGCCATCATGGAAAATAAATGTAGATAAATGCCCGGCTCACTACCACTTCAACTTGCTGATCCGACGAGCTGTTCCGGTTTTACTTCTTAAAAAAATCCTGATTATCCCTGAGAAGTCCGAGCACTTAAATTCCCTCAATTGTTATTTTTGTTGTTATTGAGTACGAGTAATCTGAAGTATTATTGCTTTAAATAATATTATATTCTGATCTAGGACAGTCCACCTTTTCCAATCTGAAACCTAAACTTTAAATATCCAAATCCTATAGACATTTTCTGAAAATAAAATGTTGGGAAAATTGTTAATATAACATACGTATTTCTATCTTCGTTAATATTATTTTTAAATTTTAATCAATCGTGAACGCTGTCGTAGTGACATATTTTTCCGCGTCAAGAGCGCCACTTGCGGCCAAACATACAAACTATTTTGCGTCATGGAAACTGAAGGGTGCGTGTCTTGTTTGTAGTCGTGGATTTATTTATTTTGGATTTCTGTGTTATGTTATGTGATAAAATAAGGATTACATATTGTTGAAAGTGAATGAAGGTAAGTTTTAAAACTTGAGCAATTATGTTATGTAACAGTGATAGGTTGTAATGTACAGCCGTATTGAATGTTATTTGAAGGTTTTTGTATTTGATTTCTTGTATTTTTACATCATTGAAAACAACATTTGTCATAATTAAATGTTAAACTATTTGATTATTATATAAATCTAATAATAAATTTTATTGCGAGTCCTTGAAAACACATAACCTCAATTTCGACTTCAGTTTTAAAGTTTAATATCGTACAGCATAATTTTGAAACCTTTAAATACATTTGTATACGTTTCAAATGCCCGGGTTTAAATATCGAGAATGAAGAGCACTTTTATCTTACTGAAAAAATTCAACAAAATCAGACTATTATTTGGGCGGGAAAATCATACGTCAATTTATCATCAAGAATGAGAAGCCTTTGAGAACAGAATTAATAAGTGAACGTCTATCCTACGCGTCTTCTAACAAAATACCTCTTTTGAAGTTTTTGGTACTTCCTTCTTTTTTCAGGTGCTAAAATGAAATCAATGGCAGATAAAACATCCATTAAAAAAAATGGGTTTCAATCTGACGATGATGGCATTCGCTACAAATTGAACAGAGAATATTTCAACAAACTTAATAAAGCAGCAAATGTCACAAAAAAGCTAGAAAAACTGGATAATGATGATGAAAATATACGCTATCGATTTCCCACAGTACTTACAAAGCCCAAAGTTGAACAGAAACCTAAACCAAAACCAAAAATTAAAGTTAACTTTTGGAGCAACAAGCAGACGGGGAGCCGTTTACACAACAATGAAGTAATAAAAAATAAAGTGAATCGGAGGCATACTGTTGCAGCTGTCTCCAATGATGCCCCATCAGCCAAACCAAAAAGTTCTGTAAGGGTAAGAAAGCAAGTTTCCTTCTTACCCTCTCCATTGTTTTCTGATAATCATGTACCCATGGTTACTGTGCCAGATGACTTAACCATACACTTGAATGAAGAAGAAGCAAATGATTTACGAGATGACCTCAATTCTGCATTTGTCGACAATGAAAACAGAATCACTGAAAGTTCAAAAAGAAATTCTAAAACAAGCACAACAACTCAAACCAGTCCAAAAAGTAATAAACGTAAACGCAGCTTAGATGATTCAGATCCAAGAAACCAAAGTAATGAACATGAATTGGAATTTTTCACCAAATATGTTGTTCAAAAGTTACGCAAGATGGAGACCAATCAACGTATTTACTCTGAAAATTTAATACACACAGTTCTCATGTTGGGTCAGCTTGGGAAATTAAATGGAAAATCTAAAATAGCTGAACCATAATGTTTTTGCAATATTGTATGCTCACCTTAGTACATTTTAGTACAATAAGTGAAATAAGTCCATTTTATAGCCAATAACTAACATACCAATAAGCAGCAAATATCTTAATAACTTAAACATGTTGTAAATTTTGTATTTTACTTAGATAAAGTCTCAAATCACTGCATTTGGGGTTGTTTTGCTTAATAAGAATAATGCTCTGTTGTAAAAACTTACTTTTTTACTATATTTAATTTTCATCTCATTATGAACTGATATAAGTCTTGGTTATGAACTTATATTGTTGTCTATTAGTCAATTGAGTATCTAATCATTGCACTTATCTGTATATATTGATTCATTTTTCAAAATCACATAACTTTCCATAGTTTACAAATTATAAATTCTTCATGAAAATATAAAATTAAAGTTTTAAATGCATAACAGTGTTACATGTTAATTAGTCATATACATATCATGGCATGCTTTACAACAAACAATTGAGGCTCTTATAGCTATGTATGTTTAGTATTTGAGCATAGAATAAATTGTTTACTGTGGTGCTTTTTAATAGCTTATCTTTTTGGAATGACCAACTACTTACTATTGTTAAAACCTGATATAACGACATTGAAGGGACCGTATAGTTGCCGACGTTATATCCGATAATCTTTATAAGCAATACAGTCATAAACACAAGTACAGTAGTTATATGTATTATCATAGTTATCTATCTAGAATAGGTATGGGTTATGTATGTAAACGAGTTAAATGGAAACCAAAATATGTATTTATTACGAAATAATTAGAATACAAAGTATACTTAGCTACTTACAGTTATGGGCTATAAAATTACACTACCCAGTTTTTAAAGTAAACCGTCATTTTGGAGGTTCGTATGAGGTGGGAGAAAATGCATAGGTATGCCTAAATATTCCTTTAATACTTATCAATCAGATTTAAAATCGGTTGGATTGTTTTATTTTGCTGAAACAAGAAGCAGTTGGTTATTATAGCCAATGAATATCGATTAAGTTTCGTCGTAAGCGATATGTCGCTCTAACCAATGTTGTTATAAGCAATCTGTTTACTGAGTAGTTTACTAGGAATTTGGACGGGACTATATGATCTGGCTGTAATAACCGATAGGTTGTTGTAAACGATGTTGTTATAAACGGTGACTATTTCCAAACTGGTTTTAATTACTATAAAAATCACTATCCTAGAACTCTGTTACCTAATTATTATTTTTAACACCCATAACAAATATAAATGGAATAGTAAACAAAATCTTTGTTAAATTAGTATTCTAAACTTTGAATATTCTGTACTGTTCAGGCATAATATAGGCAAGAAAGTTTTAAAGCGTTTTGTGCCTATTTATTGAATCTTTGTACACAGCCAAAAATATGTACAACTGTTTTATTTCTGAGATGGTTATTCATTGACAACGAACTCTTAGTATAATAAACAAATCTATTTTTTTATTATTATAAAAGTACATAATTTAGGTTCCAAGTTACTTTAAAAAAACTTCATACAAATTCATTAGCATTTGTGATTGATTTTCGAAGTAGAGGTCGCCCAAGTTTTACTTTGCATTATTATAAAAAAACTTATAAATTAATAAAATTATGGAGACTGAAAACATACCTACTTGTACTTCTAGATGATTTTTATGAGCAGGTTAATTAAAAAGGATACTATGTATTCCATTGTTACTTGTATGCATGGCATGACATACCTAACAAATAAGGTTTGAAAATAATAAAGTGTTATTAATAAACATTAAAAATTAACTTAAGAAATTTGTGATGAGAAAAAATCTTTCTGTTTATTATTATTGATTTTGAAGTTTTCTTTTGTTGTGGGTTTAACAATAAAAAAGCACAATTTTTTGTTGGTTTACAACTGTGTGTAAATATGTTAACTTTGTGGTATTGAAAGCAATTATAATTGTTGTTGATTAGTAAAATCAAATGTTTACAATGTTTACTTACTGTTAAAAGCTCAAATTATGTGGTTTCCTGTCTTCACAGTATATATTTTGTCTTCGAACTTGACATAAATTTATTTATATTTTGATGGTATAAGGTTGAATTTCCTACCTTATTAATAAAAAGTTTAAAACTATCTTTTATTTTATTTCTACAATTAATAATTTTCCTTTTTTTAGGTTTGTGTTGTAGGACCTCATAGTTTAAGATTTTAGTTTGTTCAACATATAAGTCTAATCAATTTGGAATTCTTTAACAATACCTAGTTATAATACATATTGTTTCTCACTAAATCCAACCGTGAGACCATTGGACCACAGTGGCAGTTTAATTAAAAGTACTTTTTTTATTCTGTCTATTCTTTGAGATTACTCGAATCCATCGTAATATACCTTAGAGTAAATATAACTAGGTATTGATACTCTAAGTATCTAAGTAAGATACTATGTCGTTGAGGTCGAGAGTTCGATTAACGTACCAGATTTCAAAAGGATATACAAATAAGGATTAGTATACCGTGACTATAGATATAGCTTTCTAAATATAAAAAAATATTTCTTGACAACGTGTTCGCGAGTACCTGTGTATGTTATTCGATTTAGCGATTTCGATACATGGGCTCTTCGCACAGGGGCGCGGTGTACCACCTTATTTAAGGAGCCGTCACAAAAATGTTAGATTTCAACGCTCAAATTCGGTACCAAACACAACACGCATTAAATGACGAATACTTTGAAAGAATAGATTATTTCGTGGTCTCCAATGTTACAAGAACAGAATTTTGATATTTTGCTCAGTTATTTATTAATCATCATTTTCTGAACCTATGTTTCGGAAAAATTGCGTGCAGACCTGTTTTCGGACCTCAAATTTGATAATTCGGCTAATTTTCAAGCATGTAAATATTTTTCTTTATTTATAAAATACCCTGAACTTCAGGACTATAAGAGCATATTTTTATTTTTGCCTTATATCTAAAGAAAAAAAAAGATAAACTTTATTCAATTTTCGTTCAAATTGCCTGTGAAACATGTCAATTTTCTACCTATATTTTACTTAAATTAGTCATGAATTCATACCAAAATAATCAGCAAGATATGCTGAAATTTTTTCCATATTCATTATTTTTGTGACTAGCAAAATATTTTATAAAATACCATTTAAAACAAGTATATATTTCGGGGCGCCGACTGTAAGCATTTATTACTGCGCTGGCGGTCGTCGGCGTCGGCTCTATGTCGATTTTCCCGGAGCTGTCAAAGCCGATATTGTGATTCATTGACGTCTAAGTACATGGATAGGCCACGGGTTGTACCTACTTAAGTGACTTACGTTTTAATTATATGGATTTTTTACTACATGCATATGAATATTATGGTACACATACACCAAAATATCATATTTTAAATGTTTATGTGTCTGTCCGTCTGTTTGTTCCTGAAAATCTCTTAAACGACTGGAACATTTTGTTTGGCAGGTAGTTAAACTAAAATAAATAAAGCTCACGCCTTTTTCCCAGAGGCATAAGCATAGATAATGGAACGCCACTTTAGGATAAATAACATCACATATCATTAAAACTATTAAAAATTACTTAAAAAAGAAATAGCGTGTAAATATTGAAATAAATATATGCGCAGCTATTTTATAATAATTAATATTACCTATCCTGGGGAAGGACGAACCCTGAAATCGCAAATAATAATCAGCTAGTCCATGCATTGTACTATAATATTTTTTTTATTCACATAAGTACAACACAAATACAATTGCGTTAGTAATAATATTCCTTATAAAATATGTTAGTAACACAAAGTAGTTTAAAACTATTAAACAATCGGTTGTTTTGGTAATTTCAAGGCTGGTTCAATAGGAAAAGTCATAGATCACTAGGGCCTCCCTATATATAGTTTTTACCTCAATGGCGTGATTAGGAAAGCAACACTATATACTGCGATTGCAGTATTTGACACTTTTGAGTATTTCTCAATTTATTTATTTAAATTGAAATTAATAATATTACTTTGAAAATTATATTTGTTAGAACAAACAGAAAATTTTGAAAATAATTTAGGTAACTTTTTTATATAAGATTGAAAAATATATATAAGAACACACAGTCACAAAGACTGCTTCTGGAATATGCCTGCCTTATCCGATTTTCACGGAACCGGACAACACCCGGCCGCAATCTATTCATAGTTTCCGCCTATGGGAGATCATCGCCCGGAGGCAGCTCTTTAGCCAAATGGAGTCCCGACGAGATCGGGAATAATTCATTCCACGACATCAGTCTGGCCTTGACGCGTCAGCTGGATTTAATTGCAGCTGTTCGAGAAAGCAATTTCGATTCCTGAGACGCGGCGGATGCGAAGCTCTCCCATACAAAGGATGCCTAGGGTCCAACATATGTTTATATTTTTTGCCAGTGGAAAGCAGCCATTATCAGTCAATCGCGCTAGATAAACGGCCTTTTAAGGCGTGGCATATAATATGAAATATTAATATTTCATATAATAGAAAAATATATATACATCCATAAATAATACTATTATTTAAAGTTATATATTCTGTGATTTATTAAGAAGTTCACAAAAAACCACGAATATGTAAGATTTCAACCCTCAAATTCGGTACCATATTAACTGCATTATGTGACAAATCATCATCATCATCAGCTCATTAAACGTCCCCACCGAGGGGCACGAGCCTACCCGTATAGGGTGATTAGGCCTTAGTCGTCCACGCGGGCCCAGTGCGGATTGGACGACTTCACACATAACCTTCGAATCTCTTCGCAGGCGTGCATAAAGGTTTCCTCAAGATGTTTTCCTTCACCGTAAGAGCGTTGGATAACGTACATAAACTTTCGAAAATTCGAAAACACATGGGTACGTGTCGGGATTTGAACCCCAGCCCTTCCGGTAGGAAGGCGACAGTCCACACCACTGAGCCACCGAATACTTCGAATTTCAAGATGATAAGAACAGATTTTCGATTTATGCCTTTTATCTAAAGAAAAAAGATTTACTTTGTTCAATTTTCTACCGACTTTAACTTAAATTAGTCATTTTTTTTTTTTCCAAAAATGAACCTTCAATACTTCGGTGGCTGAATAGTGTGGACCGCTGTCTTCCGATCGGGACGCAGGTTCATATCTTGCGACGTGCCTATGTGTTTTCAAATTTTCGAAATTATATGTATGTTATCCGATGCTCTTTCGGTAAAAGAAAATAATAATAGGAAACCTGCACACGCCTGCGAAGAGATTCAAATGTTGTGCGTGAAGTCGGCCAACCCACACTGGGCCCGTGTGGACGACTAAAGCCTCCTACCCTTTACGGGGAGGCTCGTGCCTCTCGGTGGGGACGTTTAATAAGCTGATGAAACATGCTTGTGATGTTTTCAAGTTTTGTCATTACCAAAATATTTTATAAAAGAATCAATTACTAGGAAAAGAAATAACAATTTTAAACACCAAAAATGGCGGCAAACCATAGACGAACATTTCCAATTTGCATTGATACTCCTCATGGTTTGCACAATTTGTACTTGTAGTTGAGCTGTCAACGTGAGAAAACAAAAAGTGTTTTTTTTAAACTCGAAATTATTCCAATTATTTTTATGGAAAAACTAAAACAAAGCTCAATTATGTCCCAGTTTATCCGTATGCCTAACATCGCTACCCGCATGTCGTAGGTAAATTGTAAACTTCTTTATTTACGCGTTCATAAACTATCTATAAATCTAACCACGGAGCTGACATTTAAATAAAAATCATAATATTATTTATTATAACAGTACATTATTTTCTCCCAGCATATTTCCACTTGAATTAAATAAAATAGGATCATTATTAGTTAGTCACACTATATACGTAACGGCATGGTGTGAGCGAGAAGATATGTTTGAAAAGATCGCTCGCGTTACTTGAGCTGTTATTTAGTGTCAAAATACCTAAAATCGTGCTGCGCTGAAATTTTACGCAACATTGTGCGGCGCAAATACCGCATTCGAAATCTACTCTTATCTAATTGTATATTTTTAAAATTAATTACAAAACTATTTTCCAAATAGTTTGTCAATCGAGATTGAATACATAAATGAACGCTAAATGGTGTTATAGTAGTTCACATAGGCCTGACATTCTTCATCAAGACATCTTAGGCCGAGTGGTCTTGAAGAAAAATTGTTAGATCAACAATCAATATAAACTATCTTCCTGAGTTTTATTAAAATAAAATTTAACGTACAAAATAAAAACAAAACAAGTATATGTAAGTAGGTAATGCCTTAATAAAAAGTTTGAATTCTTTAAAAAGTTGAAATGAAATTTTTGGCATCCAATGTGTTAGCAACAGACTACAGACACTATATCAGCGCCGGATCTTCAATTTTTTTTTGGGTGGGGCAAAAATTTAGAAAGGCCGCCCCCGCCCGCTATTTTTTATTTTTACCTTTATCATCCTATATTATTTCACTAACTTATATAATAAGTCTTCTAATTGATTGACATTTGGACAAAGCTGCAACTTTTTACGCAGCTGTGATCAGTTTCAGAGATATTACATGAATTACATCCCCTTGTCTTACTCCTCGGTGCCAATGATTGTGTAAGCCTTCATGTACTCGGCTGACAAAGTAGCGCACTCGTACAAACATCTCAACAATTCGATATAGCAGTAGTCAAGTCAGGCACCGTTGGAGGGAATGAAACACAGCCCAAGCCTCGATCGAATCGAAGTCTTTCTCATAGTACACAAACGCCAAACATAATGGTCGGTTAAACTCTCCGGTCTTCTGTATAACCTGCCGCAGCGTATGTGATATGTAGTCTATGGTGCTGAACCTTTGAAGAACCCGGCTTGTTCGGAGGGCTGGATGTCGTCAAACATATGCGCGAGACGGATAGACTTTGGAGAATACTTGAAGATGTGGCACAATAGCGTAATAGGTCGTTAATTCTTCTATAAGGTTTTAATATCTAAGATCACTCTTAACAGATGTAAAAACGGCAAGATTGGTTTATTTTAGTTATTTTCATAGTGTAATGTCGTATGGTCTACTGTTGTGGGATTCGGCTGCCGACATTATCAATATTTGTGCTACAAAAAAGAGCTATTATCTTTAACCTTAGACCACGTGACTCTCTTAAGGAACAGTTTAAAGAAATAAATATAGTGAATGTAGCATCTGAATATATTCATGAAAATTTAATTTATGTGCGTACATACTGTAACACCTTTAAGAAAAATTGTGAATAACACAATTTGAATATTGGGAATAAAAACAAACTTGCTGTTTCGGACTTGAGCCTACATAAAATAGGTAAATATCTTATAGGGAGATGTATAAGGTTGTTCAATAAGGTACCGCAAAATATATAATGTAGAGTTGCCATTACATTTGTTTAAAGCTAGAATAAAAAAAACGCCTTTCTAAAAAAGGGCACTAAACTATTGAAGAATATTTTTGTTTTTTTTTTTAACAAACAGGAGGCAAACGAGCATACGGTTCACCTGATGGTAAGTGACAACGCCGCCCATGAACATTTGCAAGACATCAGGTCCCAGAAATGCGTTGCTGGCCCTTTAAAAGTGTGAACGCTCTTTTTTTTAAGGACGCCAGGTCGTATCGCCCCGGAAATATTTCCAGAGGAAGTTCATTCCACAGTTTAGTTGTACGTGGCAGAAAATGACGGCAGAATCGAACTGTTGAAGACTCCAATCATCCAGGTGGTGAGGATGAATTTGGAGTTCCTCCGAGATGTACGGTGGTGGAACTCAGTGCAGGAAAAGCCGAACAGCTCATCTGAGCACTCCCGTGATACAAGCGGTAGAGAATGCAAAGAGATGCACATCTGCGCAACTCAAGGGTAGCTGGTCAGTAAGATTGAGTCGTCGACGATTCGAGCCGCTCTTTTGGATGCGGTCAAGAGGAAGAAGTTGGTATTGCGGCGCTCCCGCCAATGGGAGCAGTATTCCATGTGAGGCCGAACTTGCGCCTTATTAAGTTGCAGGCGATGACTCGACAAGAAATACGCGCGATCTGTTGAGCACACCGAGCTTCATAGATGCCACTTAGCTTTTCTTCAAATGACCGCGGAACTGGACGTCACTCGATATGTCGACGCAAGAATGCCGACAAGCTGCTGGAGTCAGGGAGTATTGGAATAGAGGCGATACGACAAAGGGCGTTTTTTGTGGAAAATGCACAATTTGTGTCATCTTGGGATTAAAATCTACAAGGTTATGTTTACCCATTGGAGACTTGTTGTAATATGCCTCACTTCAGACACAGGTTGTTTCGGCAATCGGCGATATTTTCTCGAGGTAATTTTGCTCGGCCGGTATAAGAAGCATCACCCGTGCTGTCATCCGCATAGCAATGAATGCCGCTAACGTGCAGCATATCATTGATATGCAGATGAAATAGCGTGGGAGATAATACACAGCCTTGCGGTACACCAGCATTCACAGATCTAGTTTCCGAGCATACACCATCGACAACGACCCTGATGCTACGATCTGTGAGAAAGCTAGTAACCCAGTTGCACAACCTCTCGGAAAGTCCGTATGAAGGTAGCTTGGAAATGAGTGCTTTATGCCAAACCCTATCAAAAGCTTTCGCTACGTCCAAACTAACCGCAAGCGCCTCCCCCTTCGTCTCAAAGGCCCTGGCCCACATATGCGTCAGGTAAACTAGAAGATCACCTGTGATGTGATAAAAATATTATTATTTCCGTGGTCTTAAACTGCTCAGCTATCAGCAGTGTTTATAATAAATTTAAACATTAAGTAATTGTCTAAAACAAAACTGTTGAGTTTTCTTGGGTGTTTCTTTCTCAACAACCATTGAAGCCCTTTTTTTCAAGCATCGGAATTCTAATTCATCGAAAAATATTTTGACTTTAGTATTTGAAATATTTGTTTTTATTGTATTTTTGTATATTTTTTGACGTTCATAAGTGCTTTTGTAAGCCTAATTTAAATAAATGAATTTTGACTTTGACTTTTATATCCGGAATATTATGCTCTCTCCAAGCGGATACGAAAACTCGTTTGCAGGGACTTCTACTGTTTCAATACAAGATTAGTTACGGACCTTATTGAGGAGAACAGGGGGCCCAAAGTTTTCCAAAAAACACTTGGGAGGAGCTTTCTGGTAAAGGTTAAGATAGCAGATGGCCAACTACTTACATTACGCCAACAGATCCTGGAAGAGGTTGAGAAATTCTATGGATGACTGTATTCATCGAGCGCTCATCAGCCGCAGACCGAAGACTGCTAAGATCTACGTGCCCTACTAAGGCACCATTGTACGTAGGATATTTCGGATGTTGACGTTAGCGAAATTAGTGCAGAATTGGAGCAACTGAGAAGTGGAAGGGCCCCGGGGAATGACGGTATTACGACAGAACTCCTAAACACCGGTGGAAAACCCATCCTTAGGGCATTAGATGAGCTCTTTTAATGCCATCATCCACCAGGGAACTACACTGGAGGCGTGATCCAGAAGCGTCGTCGTCGTCGAATTCCGGAATGAAAGAGCTTCTGAAGGGTCTTATACACTGGCATACCCCGTACTTTCAAAAGCTCTTCGGTAAATCCGTCGTCGCGGGGGGCCTTATAACGCTTAAGCTGTTTCAGAGCCATCCTAAACTCGGCAAAAAAAAACCAATGTCACTAAAAAGTTGCAATTTATCAATTATTGGTATTGATTTTAATCAATATTAATGAATCAAATTCTATAATGAAACAAGACTACTCGCCTTAGCTTTTTCGAAGACACACTGGATGAAAAAGGCGTTTTATTTTCAATTTAGTTTGTATATTTTCTTTAAAAACGTGGTCGCTTGATGCAATGAAAAGGTGCTAAAATGTTTATCTTTAATTTTTTTTCAATTGTAGCTGTCCACTATAAAAATGATATAGCTATAAAGCAGCTAAGTTGGCATCAATTAACATAGAGAAAAAACTATGTAACTTTGAAATAATACACTGCTGCCCTGGAGAGAGATCGACGAGAGAGTTTTCGTATATATATATATATATAGCGTCATTCCTCAGATCGCGGCTGCCTGCGCCTGCTGACCGTGATCTGCGATTCCTGCGGGCGCCTATTTAGAACTATGTAATGGTTGAGTAACATGCCTTATTCCGCGCTCCGGGTATCGGTCGAATTTCTATGGCCATGAAATATCGGCATTTGTACTATTATTTATTCCGTGGGGAAGTAAGGTAAATGTTAGTCGGTTTGCCGCCCCCTAAACCGTGCCGCCCGGGGCACGTGCCCCCGTCTGCCCCCCCCCCCTTGATCCGGTCCTGCACTATAATAATAATAATAAATAATACGCCCGTTTCGTTAAATACCTACCTACAGTACGGTTACCCATTTTAATAGGAATGATTTGAAACGATATCCCAGATCTAGAATAGCCATGAGCTGAATTACCATGTAAGTAAGCCAACAGCATTGCGCTACTCGGTGGAATAGACATTCATAGAAGTAAACAGTTGTCAGTGACAAGGTCAAGAGAAATCTGCGTGTCGGCCTGGCACCCACTACCGGAGTTTTTGCCAAGAAACAATGCAATGTAGTGACCTCATGTAGGAAACTATTTCAACTGTATAGGTTTAGTAAATCTTGGCTTTCTTTTGTATTCAATAAATAAATGCGTTTTCGTTTTTACTAATATATGTTTATTTATTTTATAAAGACAAAATCAGGTTACAGTTATGAAAAGCGCCTATTACATATTTAAATCTAAGGGCTGAACTATAATCTAAAAACATTGCGTCCTCCAAACTTAGCAATCACCTAAGTTAAATCTATGAGGTAAATTAAATAATTAGGCTAAAATTAACACTATACTATGTCTAAATATATAATATTATAAGCTTTGTTATAAAATGTCAATCCCAGGATAATCACGGACCAGGGGGTTACCGTCATCTCTTAAAACTTAAAACACTTACAATAATATTACCATACTTCGTCTTTCTGGTATAAAAATGCTGACGTGTCATTATAACAATACTGTTTGGAGTTCAAGGAATGGAGATTTTTTTGCAAATTAATGAGATCACCAAATAATATCAGGACATTCACAATGATGTAAAAAAGTGCTCACAAAACAATCGAAAAAAATGTTCCGAATGCAGTGACAGCACACATATTCGAATTTCGGACACATTTACCTCAACAAAAGAGTACAAACTACTCTCTTCGGCGGTTCGTTTTTGAGGCACGGATGGCTTTATATATACAGAATATCATTGGCATTCATTAGTTTTTACTTTTGTCAGAAACGAGATTTCTGGCACAAAGATGGAGACAAAAGATGTCTCCAACTATGGACTGCGGTTGCGGTTGCAAAGAGTCATGCAAGAACAATTCGTAACCGAAGTGTTGTATTGAAAAACTGTTTTCACACACTGGTCCTATTTTTGAAAGATTTATTGAAATTATTTGAAACTTACTAAATGGCGTTTAATATCCGCCATTTTGAATTTTTATACTTTTTAATGTATCCGGTGGCACTCGCGCTATGAAGACAAATCTAACGAAACCTCATGTGTCAATCCGTTTAGGCTGCAGCAGGGAACTTAGAAATCTACGAACATCACCCTTTTTGGCAGTCAGGTATTATAGTATATACTATCTTATCTGTGATGCTACGTACTCAACTCATGTATAATGTAAGACATGAAATCATAATGCTGGAGTTCGAACTATCAACGGACGAAGAAACTAGAACGGGCGATATTATATTAGAAAGGCTAGTTCAAAAAATCAAAAAATGTTATAAGTATATCTCTTCCATATTAATTCGTAGTACAAAAGCAGCTGTATCTACCTTAATTATTTTCGTTATCAATTTTGATTAGGCGCCAACGATAAAACTAATTGAGAAAGGAATCAAATGAAAACCAATTGATGTAGCTCACGACATGTGTGTTCACATTATAACTTAATTAATTGCATACCTGAATAACGTACTTACATATCGACCCTAATTGTTTACTTACAATACACACTTACGTAAGAGGTGAACTACGCGTTGAACTGTTTTTTCAATGTCAGTTAATCTAACTAAAAAGTAATCTTAATGTGAGGTGCGATACAGTGTGGAAAGTTGCGTGTTGTTTGCAAACGGTTGCTGGGCGACGGGTGAGAGGCGCCGCCACGCGACATCCGGCGCCCCACGGCAGTCGCGCCTCGCCCGCCCAGAGCTTCGGGGCGGGTCGCGAATATTGACCAAAGATTTTAAAAAACCTAACGTGTATTTTTTTCCAAACGGTATACAAACTTTTGCTTAATTAATTTATTAAAAGTGCTGGCGGGTTCACTTTCAACTTAAATAAAAAATATATTTTTTTATATTCATTCTTTACGTTTGGTTTTTTCAAACTTTTTTTACCGTCGGAAACAGTGGTTCTTTAAAATAAAAATGGATATAGTACACCGTCTTCACTACTTAGTGCTGTCCCAAAAGTCGGACCTGATGACTATGGAACGCGAACAGAGATTACGTGTACGTCGTCAGTCCAGCCTGCCTGAATACAGCAAAGCGAACAAAACAAGACAGAAGCTCGAACAGGCGTATTTCAATGATGTGAGATCAATTTTCTTCCGGCTTTCTATACCGAGCAGACATTGCTGTTTGACACTCCTATTGATGTAATTATTAACGGTTACAGTAGAATTTTTTAAATACATTTATGTAAGGTTTAACGAACCAAAGTCTCATCTAAATGACAAAAAATATTTTTTCATCATAAACTAAACAAAGTTATAAGAAGCCGTTTTTATTCGAATGAAGTTACTATTTTTTAACGATTTTATGGATTGTATTGTATCCAAACATATACTTACGTATATAATTTGCACGCAACGCCCTAAACCGAGGTTCGAGTCTACTCTTGGACGCCCATAGGCTCGTTTTGAAAATTTGAGGCTGAAAGCCATCTGCGCTCGCCAATTTCCCGTTAAAGCTGTAAAGGCCATCTGCGGCCAACAGCAGCAGTCAGTTCGAAAAAAAAGGATATAATATTATAGTGATGATACGTTCTATGAAATATTTTAAGTGCATGATTTATGTAATGGCTACTCTTAATATGTGTTAGTTTACTTGGAATTATTTTGGTTAGTGATCTGTTGAATTTTGTTATATAAGTATCCCACAAAGAACATTCTGTAAGAAACTACTCAAGTCTCAATGGAGCTGCTCGTTTATCTCTAAAAAGTAATGAAATTTAAACAAAGTCGTGCCAAGTCAAAGGTTCCTAACGGCGATTACTTATTAAGTTTATGTGTTGTTATTTTATAATTAAATTTAACTAATAAAAAACAATATTTACAAATAATCTATTCGAATATATTATAAATCAATCGCTATGCGCATTATTAGTAATAGTGTACATTATTGACGGGCATTTCACTAAGTGGGCGTTACCCGTTAATAAATTACCTATAGTTAATAATTACTGTAGTACAATAGTGTCAAATATAAAAACAGTTATTTACCTCATCACCCTCTAGTTCACAAGTTGTCTTATCTATGTACACAATTTATCTCAGATGGATCTTCAATATTTAGTAATAAAAAAGCTCTATTATCCTTTAGGCTTCAGGTCGCGAATGGCTTATGAATCTGCGTAATAAGTTTGTTAACCATTGTTTGTCCAGTTACTTAATTACCTTCAACTAACACTATTATGTTTGTGAAGCAAACAAACTTAAATGGCCTCCGCTACGACATAGACGCGCCGACGGGTAACTCAGAAAACGTCCAACTTTGCCATTACCTACAAAGCAATTATCGTCAAAGTATACCTACGTATTAACCTACACGTAGTTAGGAGCTCTAGCAGCTAAATGATAGTATGTATCATATTTTTTTGCAGTAGGATGTAAGTGAGTTTTGTGATTACTTACACATGACAATTTAGCTCATAAACTTGTTCAATACTATGGTAACTCATAATACCGTCTCTGTTCTTTTGAATCTACCAAAACAAAATAATGTTCATGTTCCTTAAAGTGTATGCCTAAAATTATCAACGTACTATTTATCCAAAATTACATGTGAGAATATATTGCTTATATTTGTATAACTATCGACATGTCTTATCGTGTCATCAGTGTCCCACTTGGATCTAGTACCCTCTAGTCCTACACAGCTTTAAACTAACGTATAGCTCACTTGTTTCTCTTGATACAAATTTAAACCTTATAACATTGCATGTAAAAAGAAACAATCGAATTACAGATATCGCTTGTATGGTAATGTTAGAAGCCGACAAAAATCATGTCACTTTAGTGATTTTAATTTATTTTGGGCGTTTCATATACGACCTTCTATGTTACATTTTGTAAGAATTTTCTAGGATTCATAGTATTGCTCCAAAATGGTTTCGTGACTATTGTCTAGGCACTATGTTAAAACAAAAGAAATCTGGTATATAATATTCAAAATAAATTACTGCAAAGTTAACAGATGACAGCTTATCTACAACTTTTTTCAAAGGTCCTGTATAATGAAGACCCGGTAGAGAGATATACAACGTAAGATAGCTATTGCCGTCCATCCGTTGTGATAAACTTCATAGGCCCCTTTTATTTGGACTTGACACGAATCTGGAGTATCGTGGCGCAGTCAAAGCACACTTTCGGATCGTAAGGTAACAAATCTAGGTAATTTAGTAGGCCCCTTATCGAAAAATTCTTAGTCGAAAACTTCGTGAAAGCACACGCAGTCTCAGGCTCAGGCATAGACATCGATTTATATTACACATGTCATGAGTGAACAGCTTTGTTTATATTTTACTGTGCTTGCAAATAAATCAGTCACGTTCAATATAAAAGTTACTATGGCTATGTTACAAGTACTGATTCTACAGATTTCTTAGAAATACGCAATTCTTATCCTTGAAATAATGTCAGACTATGAAATTGTGTCTCGTAACTCGTATGAAGATGGATATTAGTAACGAGGTTTAGCAGTAAGATTCTGAAAAATGTATTATTGACGATTCAAAACTATGACATGAAAAAAGATTTATTTGAGTTTGCGTTTACTTTATGTAATAGATAGTAAATTAAACTTACTTTGTGTTTATCATATTTTGTATTGGATATCTATCTATCTCTCTCTCCGTTCAATATCTCAGCATGCTCTTCCGATAGCTCTGCAACGATGACGATATCGTCAGTAAAAAGGAAGGGATTAATATAATCTCCATTGACTTTGACGTCTCGTTCCGACCAGTCCGGGGTCTTAAAGACCGACCAAAAACAGATGCGAACTGGACTGCTGAACGAAGCGTCTAGGCGAGAGATATAACTATTACAAATCCTTTCTCACTTTCTTCAGCCAATCCTCCTCATTTCTACCAAATACTATTTGTTTTAAATGATTACAAATGCATTTTATTTTAAGTGTATTTGTATAAAAATACTCTGTAACAGTCACAGACGGAGACATCCTACGGAATTCATACATGATAGGAAATGGATTGTCTGAAATCCTGGGTTTAAAAGGTTAAGTGTATAGGACTTTCAAGTTCAAAAGGAACACACTTTGTATACTTCAAATGAGGCATTGTCATTAAAATCTCAATCTATTGTGACTATCAATGATAATGTGAAAAATGGTTCATCATCATGAGCCCATTAAATGTCTCCACCGCACGAGCCTACCCGTATAAGATGTTTATGCCTCAGTCGTCCACGAGGGCCCAGTGCTGATTGAAAAATGGTTAAATGAAAAAAAACCTGATTATTTGACCTGATCGCAGATAAGCATTTATGGTACTACTACTCCCCTACCTCACTGGCCAAAATTATTTTCTGGCGTTTGAAATCAGATATCGTGATTTGACTCGTTCTTGTACCAGTTTTTCGGACCTTAACGCGCTTTTTATCTTGTATAAAAATATAATTTTATTCCTGATATCCACCTGAAAACAGGATAAGGGTTGAGTATCTCATTCCCTAGCATATCAAGTAAAGTAATGGTGACATTAGTTAGGTATTAAAAGCAATAAATGTTTACTTAATTGTGCACTTAAGGAGCAAGATTAATCGGATAACCGCAACTTGTATTGCAAAATTGATCGTAAAGTATAAAAAAATGTGGTATGTACCTAAGTTAAAGCTACCTGTGCAATGCTTTTAAGATACATTGACTTCTGTAGTTATAATAAAGCTAGAGCACAAAGAACTCTTCAATCTATTGCAGTTCACTGCTGGACATATGTCTTCCCCATGTTGCGTCAGATATCTCTCCTCCACCAGCGACCTTTCGCAAGTCGTCGGTCCGGAGAGCCTTCTACGCTACGCTTGCCAAGACGCAGTCTCCACTCCAGAACTCGTCTCCAACGGCCATCGATTCTGCGACATACGTGACCAGCCCACTGCCACTTCAACTTGCTGATCCGGCGAGCTATGTCGGTAACTTTAGTTCTCTTACGGATTAAACTATTTCTGATCTTATCCCTAAGAAAGACCCCGAGCATAGCTCGTTGAGTGACTTTGAACTTGTGAACCAATCTCGCAGCCAGTGTCCAAGTTAGAGAACAAGGATGTTGCACTTATATTAAGTAATTTTTGGGTTCTTCATATGTATAAAAAATATTTGGCAAATGGCTCGTGTTGATACCGTATTCAAAAATTCAAAATAATTATATTGTGTCCAATTTATATAAGCAAAATTATTCTTATTATATATGTACGTATCTGGAACACATTGCAAACAAACCACGACATTTTGTGGGCTTGATAGGCAGTGTAATAATACCTTTTCTTTAAGAAATGCTAAGAAACAGAAATTAAAATGTAAGTTAATAGTCAAATTACCTAATAATATTCCAACATGAGTCTCTGCCTAAACAAGGTGGCGGAGCTTATTATTATGTAAGTATATGGAAAATAAAAATTTAAAAGTTTCCCCAAAGTTACGAAAGGTTCGACGAACGAAAGGCATGTAAATGACTTAATTTGCATCACACAGTTCTCTGATTCAGCAAAAAGAAATTCTTGTAAAGAAAGGTACTTCAACGATGTGGCGACATTGATATTAAGCTGAGATTTTGCCGTCGTAGTTATATAAAGTTTTTAAACAGAATCGAAGACTAGTAGTTATGATTTTTGAGTGTGAGAGAATCATCATTAGTAGAAATATATCATCACTAGTATAAATATATCGACATCATCATTATCAGCCTATAACCGCCCACTGCAAGGCATTATCCTTCTCGCAGGGTATAGCTCTGAGGAAATAGGCTTTAATCTCAAAGTAAGTTTTGATTCCTCCGAGGCTATAACCTACCACGCTGACCTTATGCGGATAATCAACTATTTTTGGCGGATGATCTGCTATTACTAAATTAACTAGTGACCAGTAGCTACTAGTCTTGGAGAAGTTGGGGACCATAAGAACCACCCGCCATTTCACTCACCCAGTGCGTGTTAGCAGATTGCCATAGCCTCAATTTAAAGCCATGGTGGGTGATTTCAAAGTCTTCTTAAGTCTAAGAGAGACACAACTATTAAATCACACTACTCTAATTGAATGAAAGGAAGATGGTATTTTTAATCTTTTGTATTCCCTACGTACAAGGATTAGTTGAAAAAAAGCTCAAGGTTGAGGATAAAAAAGTTACGGATTTATCAGCATTTAGGCATGGAACGAAAGAGGAAAGTAGCTTATTAAATTATGACGTCGTCAACAATTTAAATAATTACTTTAACATTATATTATAAGTGACACTGAATGAATGAATTTATCCGAAATCTACGAACCGCTCGTTTATATGGTAATACAATCTGTCTACGTATTACCTTACACTCAAGATCATTTGTTGTAGCCAAGGTAATTTGTTGAGGGCATATTGCCGTAAAACAAACAGGTGCTTTGACAGACAATAAATAATTCCAGCATTGGTAATACTGTTTACTTTGATTTTGTTTGTGGCTTGTACAAATGCTTTCAGCTCGTTGTGCGTAAATAGCAACTTGGTACTTATATGTAAATAAACTTAAGTGCATATTATAGGTAGGGCAATTAGGTTTTATTACATCCTTATATTTTTTCCAGTTGTTAAAATATTGATATTCACAATATTTGTAACTCTTTTTTTATTATAACCTGTTCATGATGGGCTTGCTTTTGAGCACTATCTTAGTGGAAGATATAGGTTTAAGTGGCCTCCTACAGCTTATGATAACATAGGTAAATGTTTTTATAATATGCTGATATGTACGTTTTCTTGTTATTGCATAAAACATTAAATAGCTAGCCTTAGAATATGTATCTAAGATTTAAAACTAAATAATTGCGTCCGGCTTATATATGTTCTTTATTTTCCATCACGAAAATGTGTAATACTTACTTACTTGAAAATTATACTTTTATTTAAATTGAAGGGGAAATTAATGCATAGATAACGATCTTAATTTTTTAGCCTGAAAAGAATTTAGCATCTTTAGTCTTTACATATAACAAGCACTGAATTACAAAAATTCTTGACATTCGAATTGAATAAAGGTTTAGATATCTATAATTGAATTTGAGTGTCTAGAATCTTTTTTATATATGTTTTAAATAAAAATGCGTCCGTAAATCGATTTGCCATTAACGAGCTTTTGTTTGTGCCTTGACGTCATATGATATCACACAGACAACTACTCATTAGCAGGCGTATTTGAAACAATCACTATTGTTAACAATATAAAAAGCAATTACAGCAAATTTAAAGTATACATATTAATAAAATGATGTAGGTATAGCATTTGTAGACGATTATTGATACATTACCTCACTTCGCTAAATCGAAGCGGCAATTGTATCCTATATTTCTCTTTTACACAGAGAGAGCTGTTTGCAGCCAAGGCAGATAGTGGCAGTGCCGCCGTCGATCGCAAGCTATCGACCTCATCAGCCGGCAGCATGAAGAACAAATGGCTTAAAGCTTTCCGAAGCCTAAAGCCCCCCAGCGCACCACCGCCTCACGCTGCCCCACCAGACAAGTAAGTTCTACAACTGGCCTATAACACTAAATATAATGAAGAAATAGATTCATACAAAATCATGTGCGCGTAAACTTTACGAATCATATAAAATGTCATTATTACTTATCGTTATAATGATACTAATATTATAGAATGCTGAAGTTTTTGTGTTTGAAGGCGCTAATCTCAGGAACTACTGGTCCGATTCGAAAAAAAACTTTCAGTGTAAGGTAGCTAATTTATCGAGGTATGCTATATATTTTCATTCACGCTAAAAACAATAGGAGAAGAGCACTAAGGAAGAAAGTTTCCAAATTGGGGTTTTTTTTTGCTACTGAGAGCTTCCGCTGCGTGTACTAGATAGTTTCGCAAAAGTACATGATATGAGGTATGACAATTTGTTCCAATTTAAAAGCCTCCAAAACAAATCGGCTACTTCGTTTATATAGATTCAGCCCAAAGTAACTATTATACCCGGACGAATGCGCAAGCAAAAGCTAGTTATTTATAGGTACGCACAGTATGCGTGACAAATTACTTAATTCGTACCAGTTGGATACCGTATTGGTTCAGACGAAGCTTTCAATGTCATTAGTTATCAAGGTATTATGTCGTGACTGCGTATTGTTTATAAAAAGATTTCTTTATAGAAAAATGCGTGTGTAAAATAACAAACAAAAACCAGACGTTCGTCGAACACGGTTGAAGGTTACTTAAACACCGCCCCGAGTATTAAGCCTCAAGGTAGGTATATATAGTTACGGAGCACCTAGTGTATTGGTTTTGAAAAATATGAACTGGAAATTGTCTTGATGTTTAGGGTAAGGCATCCTCACTTCTAGCTAAGACTTTAAAATTTTGCTGTTCAAGTCCTGTACCACGTTTGTAGGTTAACCTTTTTCACAGACGTGCAGTGTTGCCGCTGGATAGTTTAATATCGATGTTATAAATATTGTCGATAGTATCAATAATTTAGGCAATAGTAAAAACAATTGATACACAGCTTGTTGGCAAATTGACTATCGATAGTATCGATACTATTGCTTCTGATTATTGCGAAAAGTATCGAATCGAGATTATAGATGATTTTCGAGGTCAGCTATCGATAGTTCGGCAAGACTGTAGTCATAAAGAACGTTATATATTGGAAGATGCGACTTATATAATATAACTCACATCTCTCAATCTCATCAGTCGCGGTCACAGACATCCGAATATACAATTAGACTGGACAAGCCGCCAAGTTTATAGGCAGCCCCAGTGTCGCAATTTCTTTTCGGTTCTTACCTGTGAAAAGTTATTATATTTCTTGGTAAATTTTCTGATTCCTTGCGATGATGGCATGTTACAATTGCACAGGATGGTATTTTGGAAAAAAAAACGGTAATTTCTTCTAATATTCGTGCGTCTTGACTCGTCTCACAGAGCGTAACTGGTAGCCAGTGTATGCTCGTTGAGCTTACATTTGTCGCACTTAAAAACGCGGCTTGCTCTATCTTCTGTATTGGGAAATCTGTGGTCGCGGTTAACAAAACTACAGCATCTATAACTTTGTTTACAAATTAATATAAGTTGCAGTAATAGTACCTTCACAAAGATAACTATGGATACGATATATGCTCTTAAAACACGAAAATAGTGTTCCGAATGCAGTGGCAGCACACAGATATATTTTTCTATTTTTCTTACATTTCACTACATTGCTAATAAAACAATGTAAAAGATATGGCGAAACAAAAATATTGAGTGTAAAAAAGATGGCCAGTGTTTGTCAT
Source organism: Leucinodes orbonalis (assembly GCA_019425675.1). Taxonomy (NCBI): domain Eukaryota; kingdom Metazoa; phylum Arthropoda; class Insecta; order Lepidoptera; family Crambidae; genus Leucinodes; species Leucinodes orbonalis. The sequence goes on from PQWD01001243.1 coordinate 118,295, forward strand.
GTACGCTTTTTTCACAAAAGATGTTCATTCCACCAATTACTAGAACCCTGTTCAACCCTAAGGTCCAATCATTTTTTACGAAAAATTGCAAACTGTCAAAATGAAAATTGTACAATGATCACATATCTGCTACTTTAAAAAAAACCCTTGCCTTTACTGAGCTCTAAAGTACTAATTTTAATGATCTTAAGAACTAAATTGGTAAAAACGTCTCAACAAGGTATTGATGGTAATAGCGGGAATTGTTTACTTGTACAAACGTAAACATAATATTTTCATTGTGTAGATTTATTTTTGATTTCAATGAAAAGATACGCGAGAAATTATTGAAAATTTCTTACTAAAGTAACAAATAATAACACTTCAATTTTACTTTCACCTCGAAAAATAACGAAATGAAATTGATAACTGGTTTCTCGTTATAATTTGCTTAATAAATCTCAATCTAAAACGCTATCTATTTCGGTGATGACATTGCAGAATGTCTTTGTTCGTCTGTCGTTTTGCATGCCATCGTTGTAGCTTATAAACTTCAACCTTCACTGGGCGATGACTAAGGTACAATTATAACTTACGCCGTACGACGACAATAATAATAATAAATTTCTATATTTCTCACCATTAAGGAAAACATACAATTAAATATTAATCATAGGAAAATGGCGGGCTGACACCTGAACTAGGTTTCTGTATCTCAGGTAGTCAACCCTCACCCCGTAAACAATAGTTACAATATGTATTCTACTGAGACACAAAAATATTTTATTAAGCTTTATAAAAATAACCGGTAGTGCATTAAACATTTTTGAGGGTACATAAATATTGTAGTTAGCACTGGATGCCAAGTAAATATTGTCTACACAGTTGTATTCGGCGTATGGTACAAGACTGACATTAGTTGCACCAGTTACCGCGTATTAGAGCCGTAAGTATATTTTGTGATGTGATGTGAGAGTATATGAAGACGAGTGCAAGCAATTTAAAAATACGTATTTGTGTGTGAGTGTCAATAAACCCGTTACGGGTAGGCTCGTGCCCCTCGGTGAGGTCGAATAATGAGATGATGATGATACTAACCATTATCGGTTCCTTATGTGTATTATAATTTTTCATAAACTACAGTCCACGCATAGTCTAATAAGGTGGGCATTGAAAATGAAAATGGAAAGTTTTTATTCAGTTTTGGTCCTTAAAGAAAGAACAATTATGAATGTCAAATGAAGCTACCACTGGTTCGGGAGGTAGTTTTCCACTGAGAAGAAACCAGCAAGAAACTCAGTAGTTACTCTTTTCAAAAAAATTGTGTTTAGTACAGAATCATTTGTCAATCAAAATAATTATATAAATCAAATTATATTCTCAATTTTTATCATATTAAGTATTAGTAAAATCATAATCTACAAAAGTATTATGAAGCAGTTAAGTATTATATAAATCTAAATAGATAACAAAAAGGAAAATAGTGCAGGCGTGGAGCTCAACATGTCCATGACTTTTTATCATTTATATAATCTTCGATACTATAGTAACCTTTTTATTAAAATCGACTTTACGTGAGACTTAAATTTATGCAGGGGTAAATCAATTATATTTTATGGTAGCTTAATAAATATTGTAATGCTTAATCCCACAAATGAGTTCCCGACCTTATGCAATCTGAGATTTGGGATGGCAAGTTTGTGTTTGTTCCTAGTTTTCAAACTATGACTATCAGACTTTTTTGAAAATACATGTAATTTTTTGTGTACATAGATGACACAGTCAAGAATTTACTGAGATAGCAATGTTAAAATATTAATTTCTTTAAATAATTATCTAAGTGAGACACGTGATTTAAAGCCCTATATAGCACGAATGGCTCTTATCTGCAATACAAAAATTGTTTGTAGATCAGCAGCAGACCCCCATAAAAGTAGACCATAAGACATCACGCTGTGAAAATAGCTAAAATACACAAGTCTTGCAGTCTCAATATCAGTGAGACTTCTTACCTTTCTTACTGCAGCGGAACTTAACCTGCCTGCCAAAGCCGCAATATGGGGACCCCACTGCAATTTGGCATCTAATTTTATACCCAGAAAAACGGTTGAATTTATCATTACCATGGGTTCTTCATCCAAAGTGATGATAGTCTCTATCTACCTGCCTTACATTAGTGATTGTGAACTTAATACATTTAGTTTTCTTAGAGTTAAGAAGTAAATTATTGGTCGTAAACCAATGTAATACCTGAGAAAGTGTACATCGTCAAAAGATTCTTTTTGTCTGTCCACGTTAAATATAAGAGATGTATCATCAGCAAATAAAACAGTTTCACATAGGTTTCGAGAATAATAAGGTAGATCATTTATATAAATTAGGAATAATAAAGGTCCCAATATTGAGCCCTGTGGAACGTTCTATAAAAAATTTTTTTTTTAATGTATTGAATCCTTTTAATAAAAAAATATTAAGCAGGTAATTTGTGTAGGTACCTCTTTTTAAAAACAATACTAACTAATAAGAACATCTTACTTAATTCCAATATAATCAAAAAGATATTAGTGTTTTTTTTTTCTGGAAAGAAAATGTTTATAGAACCTTTGGTCGAGGTAACAAAAAATCCGTCGATACAAGCTCACCACTCTCGTATAAAACTTTATTAAGGGTGTAGTAAGCTGCTAACATCAACTGAGTCGGCACAACTGTTGGCATACGAACCATTAAGCAGGAAAACAAACAATCCAAGCGGAACATAAATAAATACAGTTAAAAAACATTTCGACCAATTACTCGTATGTAGTTCTAACGTAAACCATTTCGGTGAAAAACTGAACCGCTTAATCAGGAAAGTTTCCCTTGAGAGTGAAACTACCAGAATAGCTTTAATATAAATTATTTACATTGGATTTCAAATTTTTTTTTGTTTATTTTTTATAGCCGTGTTTAACACTCAATTAACCCCAGTGAATTAGAATCAACTTTTGGATTGTTAGCTTCTATTGTCTGTGGAATCAGTTAAGAACTTTTTTTAGGAACTTTCTTTTTTTTAGTCCTAAAATCCAGAGGAAAGTTACACTAAAATCCTTAATCGCTTGAAAAATCAAATTCTGGTTCCATTGTATCAATTGAATGTCGGAGTCTTGAGTACTACACATATCGTTCTGTCTGAGCACTTTTTTCATAGATTACCTTCAGGTATTTGACGCGATGTTTCAACGTACCGGTGTGCTACAATTTTGTTGCCAACCATGCGCGACTGTATAGTACTACGCACCGATACTGATTGTACAACATTAATCAACGTGATTTCACCTCACGTTTCTAACATGTGACCGCAGCTTATAGAAAAGCATTTTAATGTTAACTGTGGGTTGAAAAACTTATAACGCGTCATATTTTATGTGTGTATCAATTATAAATCAATACATATACAATTCGTCATATTGTATATGTGTATCACGTGCCAGACACCTACGGGATATATTCTTCTTATTGTGTTATAGTCAGATTAATATTACAGTAATTTGTTTGAGCTGGTGTCAATACATTTTCTTAATAGCTTCTAGAATTTCCAACATATTTTACGTAAGGCGATTCCTTGGGGCCTTTTTTTTATTTGAAACTGGAACTGAGCTGGAATGGATTTGGCATCAACCCAGACATCTCAATTGGGATATCTATGGGCATCAACATAAACGACGAATACATCACTCACCTTCGATTTGCCGACGATATTGTAGTCATGGCAGAATCATTTGAAGATCTCAGCACAATGCTCAATCGAGTTTCCGTACAGTTGGGTGTAAAGCATGTAGCACGATCTCTATTTCAATCGGGGGCTCGGTTCTTTTCGTTTTTTTGACAGTTACGTCTACCTAGGACAAACGGTCGAATTAGGAAAGTCTAACTTCTACCTCTTGTCAATTCACAGCGTTCGGAAAGTAACAAAGTGTTTTCTAGTCCAATATCCTCAATGTCTAAAGACAAAAGTTTCTGAAGAATGCAAAATGTCGGGTTTTTGGGCTTGACTAAACTGACTTAAGTACTTCGTATTTTTTATTGTAATTCATAATCTATAAATTGACTTAGAAATGCTCGAAAAACCCGACTAATTGCACTCTTTGTTAGGAGGGTGCTGAGACGTGGGCTTTTACGTTGGAGAGGGCTATGCTTGGGGTTTCTCTACGTGATCGAATTAGAAATAAGAAGACCCGTCGAAGAACTAAGGTCACCGACACAGTCACTCGCATTACCAAGCTGAAGTGGCAATGGGCAAAGCACATAGTCCGAAGAACCGATGGCTGTTAGGGCCTAAAGGTTCTCGAATGGAAACCACGTACCGGCAAGCGCAGCGTAGGACGGCCGGACAAGATGGGCAGATGGCCTAATGAAGGTGAAGGTGCGGGTGGCCGCTGGATGCAGATAGCTTCCGACCGATTGGAGTGGAAGTTATTGGGAGAGCTATGTTCAGCAGTGGACATCATGTGGCTTCTATGATGATGTTAAGAGATTCACAACTAATATTTCGTGATAAACATTGATTTCCATAATGAGAGATGTAATATAATAGGGTACGAAATGATTAAATAATAGTAGATAGATAGAACAAAACATATTTCAAAGGAATAGTATTTTTTGAAATCACATATACTCGTACGTACTTATTTTTTGGAATTCCATTTAAAATGCGATCTTAAAGACAATTGAGATAGGATCTTAAGCGAGCCAATAATATCCAACGGATATACACAAGTCCAATCGTACTTCGAGAAAATGATTTTCCATCAAGCCATCGATGTCGTTAAAAACCGGAGGTGATGTAGCGGTGTATGCACATTTATAGACTGGGAACGCATCCTGGCTGACAGTAAAATGAATGAATGCTTACGTTATGTAGCATAGCATCTCTCTTCGGGTCTGTAATATGTGTCTCGAATACCGTTGTTGCGACTCACGCTGTTGCGAAAAACAATTTGAGTGTACGCCCCTGCCAAAAGTCGTTGTATCGAATACCGCTAAATCGAATGACGGACTTGCGAACATGCTGCCACGAAACACCGTTTGCAAGTATGTTTATATTTATCGTATGGGATGGGAATCGAACTATGAGCAATGAAAATGTTTAGTATTTGTAAGGAAAAATAATATATTAATTATGCTGGTGTTGTAAAGTAATAAATTTTGACTGTGATCTAAACCAATAAATTTTGATCGTGACTTTAATAAAAAATCTTAAAAACGAAAATAAATCAAGACTATCGACTGATACTAATATCCTTATAGTAAGCTATAAAGTAGGATGTATTGTAGAATGGCCGAAGATTACCTCAAACGCTAATTCGAGGCTGAATCTATTCGGGTCACTGCGCCACAATAATTTATATAACGCATATCTTGTTGAGGCTAAGTGATACTGACGTAAGCAGATTCTGCACTAAGTGTTATAATATTACTCGTAATAGGTTACTATTGTCGTCGAAAATTCTGAAACAAAAGAGATAAATACTAATTTTCTATTCATTTACTCATTATTGTTGTTTTTGCTTTATCTGGGGACACGGTAGTGCCCCCGCCAAGTGAAACGCAAGGGCTTTACCTACCTTTTCTCGAAATGTTCCGTCGTATTTAAGAACTCTCATAGAATTGATTTCCGATGTACAAAGTCTCAATTGAAAAGCTTTAACACTTTAGATTTTATTGATTTCTAAAATACACCGATTTCGTCACAGACACACGTCTACCTTTGGCTAATTCCTAAATTGCTATAAAGCTGAAATTTGGTATGTAATGTATGTTTAGTATACAAAAAAATCATTTGTTTTTAACTTTAACCCCTATCCCCTAAAATGGGGGTATGGGTGTTTATATGAGACTTCCACCAATTCTATGAATAAGAACATGGAAGTTAACACGGGACTGTAGACAGTAACAGAACATTTTAAGTAAAAAAGACTACCTAGTAACTTATAAAAGGAACTGAAATCCCACCAAAAACATTTCATGTAAAATGTTGCCAAGATGATACATAAGGTTTGCCCTATAAAAAGATATCAGATCGCATGTAGAGCCAAGCTTCTGAATCTACACGACCTAACTCTACCGTCCCTCACTTCAACAAATTCTACATATCGGTACCTAACTATGTATGGCTTGGCTGTTTCGTTACATACTTCAGATCAGAAACTAAATATTCGCAACACCTCCACGACTGAAGCGAAACTGTACAAATATCTGTCAAAATATCCCAGTATTTTGTTAAAAAAGTTATAGCTCGTACCTTCACGGATATAAGATGCTACTCATAAAGGAACTATTTTCATAAAATGTTGTTATGATGTTTAAATTTAAAAAAAACATCAAAAAGTCTTTACATGAAACATGATGAACTGCGTCATCTATATACATATAAATACAATTGGAGTGTCAGTTTGTAATATTGAAATAACAGTTGTTTTATTCATGCATTGGTATATGCGGTACATACACCAAAATATATTTTTAATTTTTTGTCTATCTATCTGTTTGTTCCGGGTAATCTCTCAAACTAGTGGGCCGATTTGAACGTGACTTTTTTTGCAGGTAACTGAGGTAATAAGGAAAATCTTACTCGTAGGCTACTTTTATTAAAAAAACTTCGCGCGTCGCAATATCTTGCGCGCTTTGACGCGACTTAACGAACATATTTTAGGTTATCTTTTACTGCGGGTAAAACGACGGGGAACAGCTTGTTTACAGTAAAAACCAAGCAGTTTGATTTACAAGTTTAATTCGTTTAATATATGCATGTATTCAGTGCCGGTTTTAGTACTATCAGCGCCCTGGGCGAGATTTCTACGGCGCCCCCTAACTGTAATTCAAACCCATACGAAAAAAGGCGAAGGATAATAATGAAATAACCATTTATGAAAAGAAATAAACATTTATTAAAAAAACTAATAACTAATACTTTTCTAGCTTTTCTATCGGCGAACTCTTTTATTAAGTTATCAAAGTCGATGTTTTCAGCAATTTCATTTTCGATTGACAAAGTTGCCAAGTTTGTCAATCTAGATTGAGATATTGTCGATCGTAGATAGGTTTTTATCAGCTTAAGCTTAGAAAAACTCCTCTCTCCACTAGCAACCGTTACGGGAATAGTTAATAATATTCGTAATGCTATCCAAACATTTGGATATAGTTCTTGTAAGTTGCAGTCTTTGATAAAATTTAAAACAAAAACAGGAGTAACCACTTTCTGATCAGGCAAAAAGGATTTCAGACTTACGAGTTCATCGCACAACATACATCAGTTTGATAAGGTCGTGTTTTTCTGGAATCTGATTTAAATTGTACAAAAAAGACCAAGATTCCGAGTACTCACATAACTGTTCAAATCTTTCGTTGAGTGAAGTTAACGTCGTGTCCAAAAGACAGTTGAAAAATTCAACCTCAATTTTTTTTTCTGGAGAAGTTATAAGCTCATCTTGGACAGTTTCACCAGCTTGGCGCTTAACACGTCGAATTCTTGTTGTCGCTCTAAACACAGGTTCTATTTTTAACTCTTCAGCCAATTCCTTCGCAGTTAAAATGGCGCTTTTAAAGCCTGTATTTCTATATTCTTCCAAGAAATTGCAGCATTTTTTCAACATGTCTGTGCATTTACCGAGATCCATGTCTGTTGATTGTAGAGCTTACTAACGACATTAATTTGAAAAAGTATGTCAAACCTGACACCAATGAAAATACATGATGTATTTACAGAATTTCACAAATTACGAGCCTTAAGTCTTTTCTCACCGTACCGAGGACGATGGAATTGATTTGTATTGACCCGGTAAGTATGTTACCGGGCCAAATCACCGGGCAGATGGGATACACCTTTTATGTACAGCAGGAAGACATGGCAAAATATTTGTCTTCTTGAATATAAAACTAACGGATATCAATACGTTTTCGTTATCAATACGCATTCAGGCGCTTTTGAGTCAACTGCTTCAAATATCTGTTTCAAGAAATATAGAGTATCTTGTTATTAATGCATTCATGTCATTTTATATACTTGTTCTTACTGTGATGTTGGCGTTGTTAATAAGCTTATATATTGTAACTCATATAAGTATAAGGAAAAATTAGCTACCTACTTACGGATGAGCTATACACTGCGTAACAACTCTATTCAAGTCAACTTGCTACATGGTGAATAGGATTAACAGCAAAAATCCCTCGTGAGGCTTCATTATTAGTTGGTACTTTCGAATATATATAGTAATTAGTCGTTTTAATAATAGGGTATTTACACTCCATTCAGGAAAAAACATATAATGTACTTTTTAGTTAGCTTACGTAATAAGCAATCAGAAAATGTTTGTTTTAGTTCATAAAATTATATAATAATTTTGAAATCCACACCAAAGATTGTCAATTTTTTAATGCTGCATTTTTAAGCGCAAAACTTCGAGCCGCCATGTTGTGACGTTTCGCATCTCGATATAAACATCAAATCTCCAGTACAGATTTTCTCTCCATACATTTCTTAAAACTAGTATAAAACAATTACTACATTTTTTAATGTAACACTAACGTTAAAGTGATCTTCACAAAAGTAATCTCGCTAGTTTCAACCAATGTTCTCATTAATGTCAATCGGCACTTGAATCCATACTTTCCGGTGTCATTATTAATTTTTGCATTAATGTACACGCACAATATAATTACTCATTTTACAATAGGAATAATATAATAGCACATTTGACTTTTCGTTTTAATGTTCGACCACTGTTCTCGACAAGACACGACGGTTGACATCAAAATAAATAATAATCAAGAAGACCAAAATGATAGAGATGCTCTCCATTGTCTATGAACTATCGAAGTGACGTCATCAACATGGAGTCGTGCTTAAATGAATGGAAATGGCCCGACATTAAAAGAGTTAAATTTAAATGTATTTTCATAGCATTGTGGTAAAAAAATTAATAAATTGCAAAGTTGTTTATTTAGACATAAGGATTACATTAAGCAACTTTCCAAAATTTGGTAAAATAGCCTATTGCTTAACATATTTAGTTCATGCTTTTGGCATTGTTCTGTTTTAAATGCCGGCACATAAAATGTACCTATATCATTTACTCATATCCTTTATAGCATTTGCTACGAAAATATAAAAACAAATATAATGAACAGTTTTGCGTGATCTGGAGCGTACAATAAAAAGACTATAGCTATAATATCTGCTCAACACCAGCTTGTAAATAATGTGCCAAAATCATGACCTGAAACAGTAGTTGAAAACTTTCATACCGAAAATAATATCTATAGAAGAACTTTATACAGATCCGAGAAGTGAAGCGCTCTTCGTAAATAATAGAGTGCGGGATAACGAGATGCATACAGCAGTTGCATAAGCGCGCACAGATTCACTGTATGTTCAAGATTCAATAAACCTGTAATTTACTTAATAATGTAATTTTGAAAATAACATTACTTGAAATGAGAGTTGGCATGGTTCATGGAATTCAGAGCGTCGGCGGCTCAATATCGAAAAATACGTTATCCGACGCTCTTAAGGTGAAGGAAAACATCGTGAGGAAACCTTCATGCACTCTTGCGAAGAGATTCAAATTTTGTGTGTGAAGTCGTCCAATCCGCACTGGGCCCGCGTGGACGACTAAGGCCTTATCGCCCTATACGGGTAGGCTCGTGCCCCTCGGTGGGGACGTTTTATGAGCTGATGATGATGATGGAATTCTCGATGGAATCGCTACCTTTATTCAATTAAAAAATATTATGAAACTTTAGGTATTTGTTATATTAATCAATTCAAAACCAAGTATATTTTATCGTAATATGTGAAAATTATATACCTATAATTGTCCTATACCTGTACAATCTTAAATTATTAACAACTAGTCCGCAGCAATGATTACTATATCTTCATTTCAATTGATTATTGACTAATAATATACTTGATTGTTACATGCAATTATCATACATACATTGTGACCTAATGCTTTGGGTGTAAGTCATTCAACGGTACAACTGAACAGAATAACTCGTAATTGGATCACTTACACCTATATCTGTAATCTGTGGTGACCTCATTGTTAATTGTTCTGCAAGAATCCTAACAAGTAAAGGTATTTGTATATAAAAGTTATATATTTGGTAAAGCCTTTACAAATGTAATGTTGAATACAGTACTTTAATAATAAGGTACATCACAGATCTAGCACAATCATTGAATTATAAATGATCACACTTGTCATGTTCATTTTGATGTTCTTTCTTCTTGCATCATTAAAGAAAAAATCAAATGTACCACGCGGTGTCGACGGTAATGGCGATGAGGTAATTGTGCCCTTGTAGGTATGCGCCTATGTTGGTAAATGTGAACCCTATGACTTGACCACCCTCGGTCGTCTGCTCATTCTTCCATGTAGTACCGACACTTGGCATGATTAGAATCAGTGTGAAACAATATAACAATTTTTATGTTGAATTCACCAGCCTACTAGATTTTCCTAAAATCCTTACTTCCAACACTTCAGAGGTGCTCGCTTACAATATATATGTTGCTTAAGCTTTCACTACTTACGTAATGCATGTATCACCAGTAAATAATGTAGGCATTGATGTTTCGCTTCTAGCAGACGTCCATTGACAAATAAATGCCTTTGACAAGGCTAACTTTACTGAATAATTTATAACATCGTGTTTTCTATCGCTCAAGTTCAAACAATCCTATGTCATTACCATGTTCATTAGGTGTTTTATTTGATGTTAAATGTTGAGACACAGTGGCAACTCATAGAAAGATCCACGTGCCTCCAATTGACCTTGAATGTCACAGTTCAATATCTTTGATATGTATTACCCTGTTTGTGACAGCTGGCAGAGTATCTATGTGGTGATAAATGTTACGCTACGCTATATACAAATCTGCTTCGAATTCATTGGTTGTTTATGTCGTGCGCTATAGATACTTATTTCGTATAGTCAATACTGAAAACTTATGTTTCATTGAGTGTATTTTTGATGATGCTTAAGATTAAGTCAGGTAAAGATAGTTTAATTCCTTTGTGTTTTAGGAGGAATGGTGCAGCCAGAGAAGCAATGCGTGGCGCCGATTCAGAAGCCCATAACTTCCAAGAGTATACATATAAGAAGATTACACCGTGTGATGTTTGCTCGCAAGTGCTTCGAGGTTAGTAATTTTATCTAAAAAAATAAGTTTCAACGATACATAACGGGATAAGTTTTTTAAGATTTACGCAAGGTACATAATTATCATGCTGTAAAATTACAGCATGATAGACATTATATGTAGGTATACGACACCCTTCTGTCCTGAATTCAGCTATCTTAGATTTTAGCTTTACTAATAGCATTACTATTATGGCGAGAGAGATGGGTGAGATCGAGGTATTTTATTTTACTGTGATCTAGTTTTTGAGGGCATTTAGACCTATAAGTTATTTAGTGGCCCGCTTATTTTAATACTTTTCTTAATAGATGTGAAAAAGTTAAATTTTGCCCAATTTTAAAAATTAAATAGCATTTGTGCACATGTGGTTGTTGCAATCGCAAACGTCTCTCTTCTAGATTCACTGAGCTTTTATTCGTGATGATACGATTACATTAATGCTCTCAAAAACCTTGGGTTTACCGAGCTGTTCGTTCAGAGGATCGCTTTTTCGGGTAGGCTTATATTTGCACATTCAAATAAGCCGTCCCTGATGACTAGCCAGTAGTGGGCAGTCTCCGAGAGCTACTAAAGTAGCCTAATAGTTAGGACTATAAGGATGAAATTATAATGATAATTATCATTCATTTGTAGTAAGTGTTGTATGATTTTCTCTGTTTCATAGTCACAGCGATAATAACAGTGTTATGAATGATTTATAAATAATGTTAATGAATAGCATGAAACGCAGAGCATGAATAACATTGCTGCTTACATTTTTACTCCATAATCACTTGTTGATATGGTAGTGTATAATTTGAAAGCAATTGTAGCAAAGGTTTATAACCTTTGCTAAATTCTGAATATGCCACTTACAGTGCCTAGTACGAACTGTATATGAAAAAAAGACAATTGCCTGTAATGGATGTACGTCCTTTGTATAGCGATAGAATGACTGGACTAACGATCGATATCTGATTCATTAATCTATCCGTTTGACTTTACCACTTAGATATTAAATATTGTATATTTCTAAGAGCATCGGTGGCTCAAGTGTGGACTGTTGCCCTCCTACCGGGAGGGCTGAGGTTCAAATCCCGCCACATACACATGTGTTTTCGAATTTTCGAAAATATATGTACGTTATCCGGCGCTCTTACGGTGAACGAAAACATCGTGAGGAAACCTGCGCACATCTGCATAGAGATTCAAAGGTCGTGCGTGAAGTCGGCCAACCCGCACTCGCCCGCGTGGACGACTAAGGCCTAATCACCCTGTACGGGTAGACTCGTGCACCTCGGTGGGGACGTTTAATGAGCTGATGATTATGTATATTTCTACACTTATATAAATCCGATTCATAGAAAACGAACGCCACGTGATAATATCATCATTATAGAGCTATGCTGAAATTAAGGTAAATTTTCCAAGGTTTTTTATTTGATTGTTAAAAACTACCATTAAGATAGTAGTCAGAATTCGTTTCATTTAAGACAATCGGATGATTTTGCACACAGTGTCCAAAGCAAATTAGGAAATATTCCATGAATTGACTTTAACTACGGCCCTCCGAGGCATTTCAACCCAAAATCCGTGATCAAGCAGTGTTCACAATTGAATCCTCAGTCCATTAGACCACGGAGACATTTCTCACAAGCGCTGTTTATAATTCCTAAAGTTTTAAGAGAATATTTTTATTTGTGTGGGAATTGCAGTGGGATTTTTTTAACTGTTTGATTGATACCTTTCATGAAAATTCAAAAGATGAAATAATTATGAACAGAGAGCGAATATTTCATAGTCACGGTAGGTATTAGACCGTATGTTACTAAAATGAAAACTTAGAAGAATACTTACACTTACCAATTTCCAATGTCGCGACTGACTTAATAAAAGCATACCTAATTGACATAGACTAATTTTTGTTTTAATGATAGTTTCAATCGTCGAAAATTGACGTCAAAAAATATTTAATATAACAATTTTTAAAAAAGCCTCCAGTACAAAAAATATTATACGAACTATTTAAAATGAGGTTTAAAGGGACTCAACTCCTCTCATTAGTCAGAGACAGGGTTACTATACAAAAGTGCCTCATAGTCGTGTATAAATAGGTAAAAAACAAACCCTTAAAGACTTCTAAGGTCCCTTAAAACCATTTACAATATGAATCACTGCAACCGATTCATTTCATTACTTACCAGAATTAAGGGTCACTACAGCGATTTAATCGAAGGTAAATCAACCGTATACTTTCAACTATTTGGTTAGACTAAAAAGGTTTCGGTGTACCAAAAAATCAAAGGCTGAGTCACGTCACGGCATATTCGCACGACGAACCTTTTGTCTCGTGCCGTTGAACCCCGAACTCCGATAATTCATAGCGTTTTGAATGTTCCGGGTCAGCGGGTGGCTTGGAACCAACTTGAATTTGGAATCAATTTCGAAGATTTTTAAATTCAAAAATGAGTACTCATTTTGACATATACAACACTAGAAATCACAGATCGATAAGGTCGGGAATATGAGTGTACAATCAGTACCTGTTATTAATACGAACCAATATGCATTGTGCCTACGTGGTTGTTAACTGCCCAAACTCTCCATTGCTATGCTTTGCGGTCAGGTGCCTTGCACTCGAGCGTTATTGGCGCATGATGAAGATCCTAAAGAAAAATCGCAAATAATATAAATCATCAGCATTATCAAATATTCAGATGGTATCGACTACCAAACTAAGATAGTGGTCAAAATTAATTTCATTTTAGACAATCAGATGATTAAACCCGCTGTGTGCTAAGCAAACTAGGAAATATCTCATAAATGAATAAATAAGAAATTGACGACCCATCTAGTGTACTGGTACCAAGGTTTCCGGGTTGGATATTAATTGGTAGAATCAATACGACTTTTTTCACAAAGCTGACGAAATTTTTTTTTATAAAAGCTTTTTGTAATAGAAAAATATGTATTATAAAAGTTAATGTTTTTTTTATGTTACAAAGTGTACAGGACGGTTAGGATGCTCACCTGATGATTTGTGATACTTCTGACTATGACAAAGCGGATAAGGATACCAACTACGTCAACGCACTGCGCCTGTCACCCGAGACAACAGATGTTAGGTCCCCCGGTAATTTTACTAGCTACAGTGCCCTCAGCCCAAAACACAGAAGTAGACATTTCACGGGACATATTCATATCATTTAAAGAATAGAAATGTTAAGAAAGGCTTTAAATGGACTTCAATCACTATTATTCCTCAATCCCACAAGTCAAGAAACTATCCCAATAGTCAAACGTCAGATGGATGTCCGAAAAAAAAAATAGAGTCTCGAGATCTCAGTGATTTAAGATGCCGTCAAACAGTTGGTTCCGGCTGATGTTAAAGATGGTAGTCGTTAACACTTACCAATTCATACCGGATCTACGTGGTTATATTTTTCATCTTATCAGATCAGTATTTTATTTAGTGTTGGTAAAGTGTAGGTATATGTTTTAATTATCGCTTTATGTAGTCTATTGTTTAATAGATTGAAAATAAAATTGTAGATGGCAGGGAGATTGGTAACATAAAATACTCGAAGTGAACGTTGATTAATTCTGAAGGTCGCCATTTTACTTTAATTTGTTAAGTGACTTCTACAGTTTCATTTGGAATTGTGTCTCTTAAAGTAATCGGTCTTTGTTTTGCGTCGTTTTCATCACTAGATGATCTTTATAAATTCTACAAAGATTCCTACGATGAAGGCATGCAATTGATTCCAGCTTTAAACTTAAAATTTCAATAGGTCCAATTTTATTTACCCCAGAGATGTAAGAATATATTCTTATATCTGTGATTAACGGTGCATTCTGTCTTAGAGCGCAGACACTCGGGGCCGCCAATAGTCATAAGAATAACGGAACAGGGCATACTAATACCTTCAATAATAATAGTGATTGTGGAATACCTTTAAAGTAATGACTAAGTAAGTAGTAGGTATATTCTCAAATAAATACCTTGTATCGACAATTATAGTTACTTTGCCTTGAATAACCTGCACTTTTTATATTTTACGGCACGTTATCATCATTAGCTCATTGAACGTCACCACCGAGGGATACCAGCCTACAAGTAAAGGATGTATTGGCCCTAGTCGTCTACGCAGGCCCAGAGCGGATTGGTCGACTTCACGCACAACCTTTGAATCTCTTTGCAGGCGTGCGAAGGTTCCACGCGATGTTTGCATTCACCGGGAGAGTTTTGGATAACATACGTATAATTTCGTAAATTCGAAAACACATTGTGTACGTGGCGGGATTTTAACCTGCAACCTCCTGATCGAAAGAAAACAGTCCTCACCAGTGAGCCATCGACACTATATGGCACGTGTACAGCAAAAAAGGCAAATTATATTAGGTACAAGAAATTTCCAGTAAAAGGCATTAATATTGATATATAAACGCCGAAACGCCAATTTCATATGAAAGTACCTAATATTTGGTAGGCTTATCAGCGGTGTAAATCTCAACGTTGCTAAAAGTTACATTAAGGGTCATCATCATCTTTGTCAGCCTACAACGTCCCACAGCAGAGAATAGGCTATCTCGCACGGCATATTTATGGGGAGACCTTAAGGGTATTTCTGGGTAATAAACATTTTACATTTGGTTTGTCTTGTTACAGGGCATACTAGACAAGGGCTCAGATGCCGTCTATGCAAGATGAACGTGCACACAGATTGTATGCCGCAAGTTGGCAAGTGCCAGACGAAGTCCAAACTACTGCGTAGGCAGAAGAGCACCTCCGAAATCGAGTCTCACAGGGTCCAAGAGACTGCCTTCGATGATGAAAGTAAGAATCTCCAAGCGTTTCTAACAGTTCTTTATTATAGTCATTTAAACATAGAAACATGTAATATTATTTTTACAAGTTTACACAAGTAAATTTTAAGTAAGATTGACTAACACTTAACATTTAAAATCAATTTATATGTAGACCATGCTTTCAGAAGTTGTGGTAAGTTACTTAGTGATTAGTCGGATTTCTTTGGAAATCGAATAGATATGTAAAAGCAAGGGATTGAGATAGGTTTTTTTTTAATTTTTAAATTGTCAAGTCTGGGCTAAATTATTATTTTGAATTGGCTTACTGACACGCGCCGTCAATCTACACCACTGTTTGATCATAAACACAGCTAACTCATCTAGATATAAAAGGTTGTTACAACTCACGTACTCCACACAAACATGCAACAGCTAAAGACACAATCAAAGCTAACTTAACATGTCCAGGGGTAGAAGACGGCTGGCTGCCAGGACAGAGGCTAACCAAGATTTCATTCAAAGGATCGATCGAGTTCGATGATGATTTCGATAGCTACTACGAGGGTACAGTATTTAGCCAGTCTGATGTGAACCCCAGCCCTCAGTCCAGAAACATAACATGGATTTCGAAACTAACAAACACATCCAAAGCCGCACATAATAACAGTCGTGTACCATGATCCGCGTACCGCGTTTGACCTAACATTTGATGCTCAGAGGAGGAAGTGGATCAGACCTACCAAGTACTGAAGCGCGCCAACGAAATCGCGAAGCCGGGTGGCGGGGATTCGCGCGGGGGCCCCGTAGTACGCGTGTCGGCGCCTGAGGACGCGCCGCCCGCGCGCTCGCCCGCCCGCCCCACCGGCGGGCTGGCCGTGGTGGCTCAGCCCGTCGCCTCGAGCTCAGGTGCCGCACCCGGGCTCGCTTCTCCGCTCGGTCGCCGTACGCCGCCGGCCCGCGCCTGCCTTTACCCACACGTCCGCACACTAAAAAGCCCAGCCGCCAAATGACATTTTAGTTAGCGAGACAATCAAATTGATATTTTTCGAAATTATACTCTACAAGTTATTGGCAACTTTTCGAATGGCTTTTAACTTGAGATTTTCATTGAATATATCGCTGCATTTTAGCGTGAGGATGGCAGTACTGTCTTGTTCACTGCGTGCCATATTCTTTCTGTAGAGTATCAGAACCATACAGAACTTCGATAAATAGTTTCAAGTTCAAAATACCATGGTCACTCTTACCGAGTCTCCTGATCTGGCGACTAACACTCGTATTGGTATGTGGATTTTTAAGGCTACAACAGTTATGACAATTACACAGTAAGGGCGCTCTTCTCTCGAATCCGAATTATGAATCAGTCTCGCTTTCGTCGAATGATTGGACACTGGGACAGAAAGAATATGTAACGCACCGAGATAAGCGGGTGTCGAGGTAAGGGCCCCGGCGGCGTGCGTCCGGCAGCTTCACTCAGATCACTCGTTTTCAGTAGTGTCGAGTTGTTTTGCACGCCTTTGGTAAATTCGCGGGCGCAGGGCGGGGGCGGGGTGCGGTCAGTACTGAGCGGTGCTTGTCCGTACTGCGCGGTGTTTGTGGATACTGAACGGTGCTTGTCGGTACTGCACGGTGCTTGTCGGTACTGAGCGGTGCTTGTCGATAGGCGGGGTGACGCGGCCCGACGGCGGCGTGCGGAGGCGACTCTTCGCCGGCGTCAAGAGTTTGTCAATGTGGGGCTCGCGGTCACGCCGGGGCTCGCCGCAGCACCGGTCCATTTCTCTGCCGGAAAGTACGCGCCCACGTTGCTGTTTGCAACGCCCTCTCAAATCTCACAGCTGTGAAAATCATAAAGCTTTGTTTGTCCCGTCTTCTTTCTCGGTTTCGGTGCCTCGTTTATTTGTATGTTCAGCATCATATTTTTTGTTTTTATTTTTATTTCGCGTTTGCAGTGTTAGATTAGACATAGGATTAATAGACGAAGCTCGGCAGATACACTTTAGATGCTTGATCCTGTCCTTTCACAGGGTTTGTCACCTCATGTGATAGGCATCGACGAACATTCCGAAGTCATACCCAATCCATTGTTTGTCCTTTTCTTTTTCAATGTTTTTTTTATTTGTTTATTTATTTTTTTCTGTTAACTCGTTGTTTTTGCAGAGTCGGAGGTGACGACGACGCGACCTTTCGGGCAGCCCCTTTGTTTTGTAAATGAGAACGGTGACCCCCCGCCATCAATTCTGAAGTCTACGGCCAGCGTTCGCAAGAAAAAATGATTAGCAACTATTTCACCTCACGGGATTGAAACAATTAATCATACCGGCTCGTAGGCAAGAGCACTGACTCAGCGCGGCACTCGGCCTCTCCTAACGGCCCTCGGATGTTGTTTTAGAATACCCCCGCGCCCCGCGTACTGTGATATGTATATTGTTAATGTTACAATAAAAGTCGGAAACAAGCTTTTTTTTTTTCTCGTTACCCTCAATTTGTGCACAGTTTTATCAAGTTAATACGATCAGATGCGTTTCTGCTGCCGTCCGAAGTGGGAGTAAGTGGTGCATGGCTTAACGCGGTTTTCATGACTGCATGCATTTTTAATCGATCAAATAACACTTTTTACATAAAATTTTAAACGCCTATCTCACTCGCAGAAAATCCTAAAATATAATCACTTAACTTAAATCTCAATACGCTTGTGCCACGATATAATTCACAAATTGTAAGTCCTTACTCACGCCGAGTGAATATGTCACAAACATAACACGTAAATTGGTTTTCGAAGCCATTCCAAATACTTACGTTTTGTTTGATTTCGCTTTCTTCAATCTCCTGGCTAGTCCTGGCCGTTTTTATTTTTTATTTACTACAGCAGGATTCGCGCGACTGGCATTAGATGTAAAGTAATTAAAATTATAATAGAATCGTACCTGTTTACTTGTCCACACAGGGTCAATGAAGAACTCGAAGAGTGCCCAAATGTTGAGGCAGGCAGACCGCACCAGTCCCTTACCTGGTACCAAAAGACAACGTTTCTATCGAATACCCGTAGATTCTTCTGTTTATTGAAACATTCATTGCATAAAGGAGAATTTTGTTATGAACTTCATTATTGCCACCTATTTAGTGTACCAACGAACGCTGCTGATGACGGGCTGAATCTGATATTAAATAGACATTGTTATAACGTAGTCTGACAGCAAGATATTGAATGAGCCTTCACTCAAGTAGCTTAGGCTGTAGTTCAGTTCGTAGTATTTACTTGAATTTGAAACTGTCTCGATGAATTAATACCTTTTAGGCGTTACTCTTTCTATTTCTATTCTATTTTACGTTTAGTATGTTTATTTTATTTGCAATGCTTTAGCACTTACAACCGTTTCTATTTTTCTTTCGAAATATTAATTGTTTGCCTGTATGTAGTTACAAAATGATACATGTAAACCTTATTGACATTAAATTGACTTATAACTTGAATTGCATTATTTAGCATGAATTAATCTTAATATTAAATTTTTAAAAATTTTATTGTGAATAAGGTTTTTTATATTTAATGGTCTGCTAAAGTTCAGTTAAAAACTCACGTAATATGATTAAATAAACCTTTTTTTACAATATTATGATTTTTTAAATTGTAAATACACAAAATAAGAAAAATATCTAAGAATAAAATTATTTACCATCTTAAACTTAGTCCGCCTTATTCCAAAACGTGGACTAAATGTAGTACTGGGATTAATCTTGGTTTAAGCCATGGACTAAAAAAATCCTTATTACAAAATGAGGTTTAACGCTTAGGTTCGGACTATCTGTGGTGCTAAATTTAAACCCGTGTGACACCTAGTTTAACAGTGGACTAACTTTGTTTTGAGGTTATACTTAGATTTTTTGTAAAATTGTATTTAGTTTACGATCATCAATTATGTCGATTTAATGGTTTTTAAGATTAAGGTATATAAGAGACCTCTCGGCGTATTGAATTTGAATTACGTGCAGCGCCATATTAAAGAATTACGAAACGTTTTGCCAAAACAATTGTTGATGTTTTACATGACCATTTCACCAAAGACTCCCATGAATGGCCTTTGATACCCAAATGGGCTCGCCATAAAGTAATTGAATACATGTCAGTTTATCTAGAAATTTAAATATTTGCTTAATTTTCATTACATTCATGATGATGCAGCCGATATAGGTACATGGCGTGCTTTTATAGTACAACTGATCAGTAAGATATGGAAATAGTGGCAAAAAACGTGTCACTTTAAATGGACAGAAAGGAACTGAAAAAAAACAAGAAAATACAACGGTATTGTATTTTTAAAAATGTAAATGGTGCAGTTAACTGTGCTCATATCGGAGATCAAAATGTATGCTGATGGTAGTCTGATATTTAATAAAAGAAAAGGATATTACATGAGACTTGTTTATTTTTTCTCTTGCTGATACATCAATATTTATAAATAACAAAACATTTTTATTCCAACATTTTATTAATAATCTTTTTTGTCACATTATAACATTTATAACAATACTATTTCTAATTAAAATTAAATAAATTTTAACATTTAACATCAGTTCCACTCCACTTCCACCATTTCAAGCTGCCTTTTCTTGAACTCATTACTGAAAAAAAAATGTGATTTTAAAAACAATAGTGATATAAGTATGTAAAGTTGGTATGGGCAAGAAAGTATGATTTTTTAAGAATGCTTGTCAAAGTTATTAGATAATTTCTATATACATATAAACAATTGTATTGTTTATTATCATTTTAATTTTGGGTTCTATATAACCCCTACTATATTTGTGTTACATAAAATATAATATTTCATCCCAAGTTTTTACTTTCATTTTATTTGACTATTCACCTTGCTTTTTATATCCAGTTGATACTGGAATTAACTCATTTAACAAATGTATTCCTTAGTTCCTTCATAATGGCCAGTCTACAAACATATGTTTTGCTTTAGCCACCATGATAAGTGGAATCTACAATTAAAGATAATTTACGTTCATTACATGTTTCAAATCTGTTATATTAAATATGTTTGAATTCTATACTTTAATATTTAATACAAGATCCAATTCGAGTTTACTACATTATGTAAAAAAAATCAAGACTTGAGTCAATGTACATTTACTATTGTGAAATATATTGAACTTCAATTGCATTTAAATTATAAAGAAATCATATGTTTCACTACCTGATAGGTAAAAGCAATAAGTATATATAAAACTTACTTGATTGATATATTCTTCCACTCTTCAGTTTTTAATACAATTATGTAATTTTTTTGTGAATTTTACTGCTGTTTCTCAATGATGAAATATAGAGAATATCATTGCTTTTTCTTTAGACCTCGAATTTTCATCTTACTTTTTTTCTGCTGTTTCCGACTTATTTTCACAATTTTAACCCACGACTTCTCATACAGAGTCACAAAATAGTAATACTTCGAGTCAGTACAACATTATTAACACAATATAACAATAATTCCTTTATTTATTTGCATGGTATTTTATAGGAACAATAGAGCTTTTTCTTGACAGTCAATTACTTTTCAAATTACGCGCTAACTACGCTCCGTGTCATAGGAATCAATAAAATATATCATTATTTTAAACAAAACTATAACTTGTTTGACGGATTGGAACTTAAAAGAAGAAATATTGCTTTAAAATTTGTTGTATTATTTTTAAATATTATTTATAGCCTCAAAAGTACAAAGTTGATTGCAACGTTAAGAGAAACGGAATGTCGTACTGAACGAAGTCATTATAAAAGAATGAACGAAAACTTAGAACAGGGACTATCTTTGGTTTACCTAGTCAATGATTGGTCTACGTTTTGTAATAAGATCACAAACTTATGTTGCAGTGAGTTTAATAGCTTAAACGACTGCCTTAACTTGCACAGTGTGCGTCATCTAACTTAACTGCTAACTAAGATGGAGTCATGTTTTGGTAATGAATTTGGTATTATGCTTATAAGGAATAAGTACTAGAGGTAGTTTGATATGCGCAGCACCATCATCGCCAGTACATAGTAGGAGGATGCTGAGCGCTCGTGGAGGCCGCATGAGCAGCGTGGAACTACCCGACGAACCCGACAAGAGTCTGTCCTCGAACAGTGCCAGTCCGTGTCCTTCACCTGTCAAGCAGCCGAGCGTAAGTTGATGACGTCGATAATTTAGATCAATACACTATATTTGAAAAACACTTCTACGAATGCCGATTGATTGCGCACAGTCGACCATGAAATCACGGTAGAATTATTTAGGTTGACAAAATCAACTGTTGTTCACACGAGTTTAGTCGTTATTGGCTAGTTTAGCCGTAGGTGTTGAGTAAACAGGAAAGGGTGTAACAATCAGACGCTTTTTATAGATTCAGTGCTGTAAAGATTATTTAGGTCAATAAAACATTATCATTATCAGCTTAAAACTGTACACAGACACTGTACAGCAGCGGCCTTTCAGTACAGGATAAGTATGGTAAGGTTGTACTCACAATACACCGTGCCCTCAAAAGCACAGAATCATCTCGCTTTTCAGAAAATCAGGTAATTCAACCTGCAATGTCTTCATCGACGTGGGATCAATCGCAAAATTGACTTTTCACACGTAGAAAAAAAACAGAATGGGTACCATGAGTATTGCAAAAAATTAAAAAAGCTTAAACCGTTCTTGTTCTCCGTTTTGACTATTGACATACAGTAGCTTTTAGTATTCGCAATGTGATATAATGATTGACGACCCATTTGGTGTAGCGGTTGAGACGTCGGCTGCAACATCAAGGGTTCTGGGTTCAATCCCCGAGCAGTACAAACATTTGTGTGCATGAACATGTCTGTTTGTAATGGTCTGGGTGTTTTCTATGTATAATGTGTATGATAATATGTATGTTTACAAAAATTTAAAAAAATGCATATAAGCATGTTTATCCGTTGTTTAGCACCCATTATACAGGCTTCATGCTTAACTTGGGGCTAGATGGCGCTGTGTGAATGTCAGTCGATATTTATTTATTTATTTAGTAGTGATGCCCACAGATGTGTTGGAATGGTTGAGAAGCCATCTACTATGTACATTGTAGGTTCTGTTGATCTGGAAACACTCAGAAAACATTATATTCTGGAAAGTAGGCTAGGTAGAGATGTTAAAAAATTAATACCAGAAGCTTACGATTAATAGGATGTTATGGGTAAAATGTGGCATAGGCGGCCCAAAATAACTTGACTCTAAACATTTATAGGTCTCGAGTTCGCAACGAGTTCCAACGTAACAAATCCTAAGGAGGGTGTCCATATCATACCCTTCTTTAGATTCTATTGTATTCATAACAAGCACAATGACTTATATATTAAGATAATTTGACGACCCATTTGGTGTAATGGTGGGGGGGGGGGGGGGGGGGGTGAAACGTTGGCGTTACTACAGCAAGGTTCCGGTTTGATCACCGGGCAGACAAACTTTATTTGGTCATGAACATGTACGTTTGTATTGGTCCGGGGGTTTTTGTGTATAATATGTATGTATTTACAAAAAAAAGTATATAAGTATATTTATCCGTAGTGTAGTACCCATACTACAGGTTTCACGCTTAAGTTGAGGCTAGATGGCTGTGTAAATGTCAGTGGATATTTATTTATTATTTGTAATTTTTACTTAAAGCAACTGCTTACTTTTATCTTTATATAGATATTTTATTCATTTGCCATCAAATTTTTCGATGCCGATTGGATGAGTTCGGGCTGCATGAGCTTGGAACTTCTCCTAGTCCTAAATAAACTGTAATATGTATTTTAAGTTGGTAAACATGAACGAAAAATCTTGTCCTTGTGTACTTTATTGATACTAATAAAGTTATGAATATATAAATTTTGACAACACCATAAATTATCCGCTATATAACCCAGTTTTACGATACCGTATCTATATAACAACTATCAATGACACATACTTATCCCAGTGATCCTAATCTAAGATCTCCACTTCCATCTTTTTCAGATATAATTATGATAAACCTTGTTAGTTTCAATGAATTATCGTCAGTTTTTATTGAGACTAAAACTCTACTTATTGGAGAATAAACAACTTTAAATATTGCCAAATTTCTTTCTGATATATTTAACTACGGTAAAAGTGTAAGTAAAAATCGTAGTAATGAATTAGTGTCTTCGCACGTTGCTATTGCAAAAACTTTAGTCGTCACGGATAAGGCTGGTAAAGTATACCGATCCTGTTGGGAAGTCAGAGGTTTTGAAAGTTTCAGGGAGAACTTCGACATTTCAGAGTTGTTGATAGCTTCATAACTTAGATACCATCACTCGAATCAAACATTCGACTTTAAATTTTTTTTTAATGTAATATGAAGTAGTAAGACTTAAATAATGTTAAGAGTTATTGCTACTAATTATTATATAATATAAAACGGAGAGAGAGAGAGTATTTTGATGTTATTATTCCCTTTATTCTATATTATTCACCCCCTACTTTACTAATGTAAATATTAGTTCTTTTAATTCTGTTATCCCATTTCGCCTTAATCAGTTATTCTTTTGCCCATGCGCGAGCACGACATAATGTCTTATAGATAATTAACATAACAGAAATAATTCTTAAAACTA